>JALDNG010000268.1:0-35000 GCA_024349245.1 Neodontobutis hainanensis
GGCACTGGTTTTCATGAAAGGAACTCCAAACTCCTGCAGAAAGGAAGGACACATTTGCTACATCTGACTTCAGCATGGATATACAAATCTAACAAAGTCTGTAGGGTTTTGGAAATAAAGTGCTGTTTTCATAAAAAAAAAAAAAAATAAAGTAAATAAACAATGTTACAATTACTTTTGACTCATCTTAGCACATCATTATTTCATGAAGTACATTACAGAATTATTTATACGCTGTACTTTTCCTTCCAGGTAGGCAATTACTTATGTCCTAATCATCATTGAGGACATCTTAATACAACCATTTTACTCTATTTATTTGGGAAAAGATATGTCAGCCCTCATTGACTCTCTAAAGAAATAATACATCTGAAGTTAAACTGGTATCTTGGCTTGCTTTATAGTTCATTTGCTTTCGTTACCTTAGCAAGTCGCTCACCATCTTCTCTTTTCACCACACGGTCATGTGTGGAATCGGCCTGTTCAATAGAAAAACAACAATATCACGGTCCACCGTTATTTTTTATATTGTTTATTCAGCAATATCAATGATTATAAATAACAAGTTTTACACAAAAGGTATTAAAAACACACAATTCCAACAAAGTCAAATAAAAAAGCTAAAATGTCTGCTTTCTAGCTCCATTGTTCCTCTACCTACAGTGACAGACATATCTCATAATGCCTTGCCTTGTTTCCGAGCAGCATGAGGACAGCATCTTGTTGTGCATACTCATGGATCTCGGTCAGCCATGCCTGGTAACAAGGACAGAGAGACAGCTGTTAGACAAACAGGGGACAATAAACAAGCACCATGGAGCTCGAGGAAACGGACAAAGAGGAGAATACAAATGCAGATATCACATTAAAGGGTCAGTGCGAAAACCGTGTTTGGGGTTTGACAAGGACAGGTCTAAACATTTAATCTAATAGCACAAGAACAGACATGGCATTTAGAAATTAAATATCACTTATAGAGGAAGATGAGAGTCAAGGATGATCATACTGGAAGAGCACTATCATTATTCTGATGTATACTCGTGTACCGCGTTACAGCGACAGCACAAAGGCCATTTGTACATTGGTAATGAGTTTTAAGAAGCTGCTAAAATGCCTAAGCCTCGCAATAACCTTCATCTCAGCACAATAATAAGGTCCATTCTGTATTTCTGACTAAATATTCTTCCGCAGCTCATGACTAATTCATTCTGGTGATGACTGGGCTTTTGTGAAGGGGTTTCAGTAGGGGTCATCCCTAGTCAAGGGTCGTGATAAATAATGTAATGAGACACTGAAGGGTGTGTGTGTGCGTATGATAAGAAAGAGCTTTAAAAGAAATCAGGGAGTGGTAAGAAGAACTATGACTATTTAAATTGAATAGACCATAGTTAGTTTTTAATATGTGGCTGCATATTGGATCTAAAATCACTTAAAATCACTTACTTATATAGTTACTGGAAGTCATTAACTACATAGGACTACATCCAAAGTTCATGTTACTATATGCATCTTATAGATCAGTGAGATAATTGTTCCTAGGAGATGATAATGGGCCTCTTTGCTCACAGAGTTATAGTGGGGTCATAGTGGGGTATCTTTGTATTTTCTGCTAAATATACTTGCATAGCTTACTACACTGCCCAGAAAAAATAGGTCACCACTGGGATTCAACTAAACCGCTGGGTTGGAGAATTTCTCATGATGGTACCTATGATTTGAATCTGTATATTTGAATCTGAACTAAATTTCTCAAGTCAAACTGATGTAAACATCCACTTCAACTCATGCCCCCTGCTGAAATCCAGAAGAAACGCTCGCAGCTGGAGAGGGGCGGATGTGACAGTGGAGGAGGCATGTGACAGCGACTGAGGGGAAGCCAAAAGGCAGCAACAAGCACAGAAACTGACAGTGAGAGACAAGGCAAAGACCAAAGGATGCATAAGAAACATCCCGAGATAAAAGAGCAACAGATGGCAGCTGGTGGCTGTGTAGTGACAGCGCTAAGACAACTTGTCACTGGTTCAGGTTTCTGAGACCTCAAGACGGAGATAAAATTCAAATCATGTTTGATTTCTCTTTAGTGTGGGTTTGGAAATATCAAAACACCTGTGTTTTGGCTTGATTTATCCAGTGATATATTTGTTGTGTGTAAAATGTGAGAAACACATTGTCACTAGTTTCCTTTTACAGAATTGTTTTCTGTTGCTCATAAACAATCACACAGAAATAACACTTGAGGATTAATGTAATGCTTTGCTGCTTGAAACATGTTGCATCACTTGTACAAAGGGAACACAATGGCTTTAAGTATGTGTTAAATTTAAGAAGTTCCTTGGGCCATTGAGATGTTTATGATGCAAATCTGTTGTAAGAAACATGATGAGGAAAATGTTAGTTCTCGTTATTGGCTGCAGATTTGCATCTTAGCAAAAGAAATGTTAAGATGCTAAGAAATTTTTGACATCAAAAGCTTGATCAAAGGATGGTAAACAGCAACATACCTCCAAATGAAAGATGCACTTTCTGTTTCTGTTCAATTACCATAATTACCCCAAAAGACAATTTGATTAGATCCTAGATAATGCATTCAACCTGTAATCAAAGAATACATATCTTATTTCAGAATTCTGAATCTTCTGACATAGACTGACAATAGATTGAGTTATTTGTGCATATCTAGTATCAGCAGATATGGTTACACGTGACAGAAACCCCTAAGGGGAGCCTCAGATCTTTCTCAGTGTCTATTTGCATGACCCAACATCCCCTCTGGTTCACTTTGTCTAGGCATCTCCATGCTGAGTGACAATGCTATTCTTGCCAAACTTTGATCAGAGCATTAGTTTTGGAAACGGAACAGAGATGTCTCAACAACCTGTAGTGAGTGAGGCAAGTCGAAGCAGCAAAAAGTAGGCCTTCTCTCCTGAGATGCACCGTGACTGACTCTGTCTCTGTATGACACAAGATGGCACTGTGCATTCATCAGCAAACCATCAACATGTATTTTCAGATGTATTGTGTTTTGAATGGCTGTTTCTCTGTTGGTTTGGCTGGAGTGGGAATACAAAATGTATTTTCTTTGCATATCTATAAAGGAGACACAATAATATCTATTAAAGTGCAGCATCAGCACCTCAAAAAGATATCTGTGGTGTGCATTACTGTTGTTCATTGAATCCCTGATGCTAACATCTTGGACTGGTTAAACGTGGCAACAACAAACACAATCATATATGGTATTGCTGATGTACAAACCGCAGATGCTAAAGTTTTAAGGACTGCTGCAGTGAAGGTTTGCCTCTTGTTGTAATCTGAATACCCTGTGTTTTGTCTCACCTTGTGAAAGCCATCAACCTGACAGGGAAGAAAGGTTGTTTACGGAAGAGCAGCTATCCGCCTGCAATGCTTTGAAAAATTGTTCTCATTATGGGAAACTGTGCTGTCAAAATCAAAACATAATCGCTGACCATAAACCTGTACGCATCTTCAGACTAGATCAAACGCCCCTGATAAAAGTAGTCCCTGATTATACCTCGCCATGCAGGATTTATTTGTTCAGACTAAAGCTCAAGCTTTAATGATCAGTACCGATTCATCCAACATTTATGTTTGTTCTAACTATGGCATTTATTTGTAATTTGTTTGTGATATGCCATGTTACAAGGGTTTACTGACAGGTAGTTCAAGTACTAACATACTAGTGTAAATGTGTGGCTGCTACAACACGAGTTAACATTGAAGTGTTATCATTGTCTGTCCACCATCAAGGCCATACCTGTATTTGATGAACTGCAAAGAATGAGGTGAGCATGATACAGGACCACATGTGTGATTATCCTGGATCAGAATAGAAAAGGTCTATCAGATCTGCATCACATGTGATAAAATATAGCTTTACATGAACATAAATAAAGGAAATATAAAATTCTTTAACAGACTCATACAATCCCTCGGATTTTAAGTAAATAAGAGATAAATTGCTGCTAGATAAACCGATCTTCCTTAAATGTCTGACAGTGTGATTCAGTGAGTTCCTGAAGGCCATCTACAGAAAAAGAAATAGGTGTGTGAGCATCAATTAAAGGAGAAAGAAAGCGTGAACAAACAACATGATGAAGATGAAACTGGGTTAATGCATCATGCGAAAGAAGGTTAAAAAATGTATTTAATTTATTTTTAGGAGACAGTTTGACCTTGAGTTCTTATTATGTTGCAAATAATTTCTGTTGGTGAAAGATCTTGTGTTTATAAATTGTTCCCTTCATAACTTAGTTCTATTTAAAATAGGTTTTCTAACTATTCCTCAAAAAATATTATCTTCTATAACAAGCTTGCTCACAGCAGTAAAGAAGAAAAAAAGTAAACAGTTAAAAGCCTCATTAGACGGTTCATCGGTATTCCTGTGCACTTAATGTCCCAAATATTAGGATCTACTAAATACAGAATAATGCATTAGTTGATGGAGATTAAAATAAGTAAGGAGCAAAATGTCAAGTAGCATTAAAATGCAGATTCATTGTAAGAAGGTGAAAGGTGTCAATGCAGCAATGAAAGGAACTGTATTCATTAGACTGCAGATGTGTCACTTTGCCAGGATTTCATTATAAAAAAATGTATGAGTGGAGCGGCTAACAGTGCAGTGGGAATGTGGTGACAGTGGCTGTAGGTGTGTGTGTGTGCACATTCCCAGCGCTCATTATGATGATCTCCTCCTGTCACACGTGGGCCAGTATTTCAGAGACATGTTCTGTGTCAGAGGCCTGTGACTGAGACTTCCTGTCACTCAAACCAGTCCTCCATACACGTCTTAATCTGGAGAAAAAGGATTTGTCTTTTAAAGAGCTGCATATAGACCCTTAGATTTAAAGATATTTGTACTGTGTGGGAGAAGGTGACCTACAGTACAAGAGACATTTTAACGTTTAGTCAGTGCCTGCTTTTTCTGCTGACATTAGAATAACCAAAGTTGATGCCAAAACTGTACCTAATGCTTTCCCCTTTATGGCAGGAATACTCTCTATTCTTCGTGCTATTCATAGTAATTATGTTCTCTGTTTATACAGTTTTGGTGCATTTCAGCTACTACATTTAAGAGAAAACAGTGGGGCAAGAGTGGCATCTGGGTGACTTTGTGTAAATGGAGAGAAATGATTAAGATGAGAGGCAAACATTTTTAATCAACAAAATTAATTCAAGTTTAGAAGAAATTATGCAGATCTACACACGGGGGGTCAAAGCTCATTTGATGGAGTAAGATGTGAGCACAAAGACAGTCAGCAAATCTTTATTTTTTTTTTTCCTTCAGCTGAGTTGCAATAAAGTGAGAAACAGATGTACTTTTCTTGTGAGCTGGCAGAATCTCAGTAACAATAGGGAAGGGATGATAAGAGACAAGATGACCCACCCCTCACAAAAACACAGACGCACACAAAAGGAGCAGTGTTGATGAACCAGTGATGAAAGTGGTAAACAAGCATCAAACAGGGAGAGCAGCGGGAAGATATGTGCCACAATGTTTTTTCATAGTGTACCTGATAAGGATTCATCTATTCCAGTTTAAAGTAGAATTTCCCAAAAATGACTTCCATTTCCATCCATTTATATTACTGTGTTATGTGTGTTTATGTACACTTAAGTGGCCACTAAAGTTCACAGCTGAGTTAAAACTAAATGCAATAGTCCCAGCAGGATGGTTAGGTGGACAACAGTGGGCACTTGTTTATCTGACACTTTTTGCCTCCTTCTAGTAGTAGCTTCATATTCAACTACAGTAGGAGATACGCACTATAATCTACAAACTAGAGCAATGATGCTGGCCATGTGTGAGTGGCAAGGTAATAAAAGATAAGTGACAAATGTCAGGGCGTCACTAATGTATAAAGAAGCGGATGGTGCTGAAACTCTGAGCTAAAATCGCCACACTCTCAAATGATTCGAAGTGGCTGAGTGGATTATTTACTGACAGCCGGTGTCATCACCATCTGGTGCAGTGGTGCCATGACATTTAACAAACAGCTATTAGCTAGGCAGGCGGCCATTTCATTTGATGCCAGTGCGTGCCCCGGGGACAAAACTGAGGGATGAATGACGGCTCACAGATGATGATTTCCTCTCTTTCATAGTGTGCCATGGCTCTCATAACATAAACATGGAAGAATCATCAAGAACTGGGCCATCAACAGCTCAACAATAAAAGCAAATACACTATGCATTATCCAAGCTACATCAAAGACACAATGTATTTTGCATTGAATAATTTCATATTCCAGCTTAAAGCCATTGATAAAACCTTGTGTTTTAGCCATCTGCTTTTTTGTAAAGCAGTTCTGATCCATTCTATTGTTATCAAAAAGTCAAAGGTTTTCTTTGATCAGGATAACTCAAAGCTTTTGAACAAGAAACTGGCCGCTGCTGTGCCTGTGTTAAACTGTAGCAGACAGTTGTCCTTTATCTACAAAAAACTGCATTACAGGCGAGACATAGTTCACAGAACTCTGATATGAGAAATGTTCTGATATGAGTGTGTCTTGTTTTCATGGACAGTCGTCTATGTTTGAGTAACTTTAGACTGAGGAATGTTTTAAAAGGAATAAATAAATAAAAGAAAAACACTTAAATAAAAGAGATAAAAAGTAAAGGGAATATTTGTTGCATGTGATGTTGTAACTTCCCTAAAATGAAAGACAGCTCTATGATGCTAATGTTTTTCTCAAAGCTAAGTGTTGAGTGTGAAGGCAGAATGAAACAGAGTGATTTGCCCCTTTCATTTCTGGGTGTGCTCTGGAGCAGCATTTATCACCATTAGCGTTCATTTCCATGAGTTAGTGCTGGTTAGCAGCGATGTGCCAGCAGGCAACTGGAGCTGGCTGCTCATCCATTTGCTCTAACAGATAGTGACTGAGTGTAGGAGCATATGGAGACGACAGCACTGAGTAAACATGGCACAGTCTGTATTTAACCTCAAACATGTTGAGATCAACAGCTATTATCACTCATCAAACAGTCTGTGGTCAAACTCTGTTTATTACTTTATGAAAAATATAGGGTGCTTTATGGCATCTACACGGATTGTGAAAGTGATAAACTGTGTGCCAGTTATACTTCTTTGAGTATATACTCAAAAAATAATTTTATAGTATTTATCTTAGAGAGTAAGTCTGCACTCTCTTGTCAGTGGTTGGTGGACCAAAAAGAAAAAGTTACTTCAATGGACTAAGTTTAATCAAAAAAATAAATTGAATGATCTAAATGAATGATAATGTTTCAATGTGTCACATTTTGGACAAGGTAACAGAATAACAATGAAACACAGTGAGGAACAAACAATACCAGGTCAGACAAAAGAGAATGAGTCAGCTGAGCAAGCAGGGATTGGAATTTCCTTTCTCTTGATAAATAATGCAACATGACAGAAGATATAAAAATGTGTCATTGCCATCAAAATAAAAAAGCTCAAAAGACAGCTTGTGTATTCACTTAACGGCCACTTTATTAGGTACACCTTGCTAGTATTGGGTGGGACCCCTTTTTGTCTTCAGAACTGTCTTAATTATTCATGGCATAGATTCAACAAGGTGTTGGAAACATTACTCGGAGATTTATTGTCCATATTGACAAGAGAGCATCACACAGTTGCTGCAGTTTTTTCCATGATGTGACTCCTGTTCCACCACTTCCCAAAGGAGCTCTATTGGACTGAGATCTGGTGACTTTGGAGGTCATTTGAGTAAAGTGGACTCATGTCATGTTCAAGAAACCAGTCTGAGATGATTTGAGCTTGTGACATGGTGCATTATCCTGCTGGAAGTAGCCATCAGAGGATGGGTACATGGTGGTCATAAAGGGATGGACATGGTCAGCAACAATACTCAGGTAGGCTGTGGCCTTGAAATGATGCTCATTTGGCACTAAGGGGCCCATAGTGTGCCAAGAAAATATCCCCCACACCATTACACCACCACCACCACCATCAGTCTGAACTGCTGAGACAAGGCAGGATGGATCCATGCTGTCCTGTCCTTTACGCCAAATTTTGACCATACCATCTGAATTTCGCAGGAGAAATCGAGGCTCATCAGACCATGCAGCGTTTTTCCAATCTTCTATAAATCTAATTTTGGTGAGTCTGTGTGAATTGTTGCCTCCGTTCCCTGTTCCTAGCTGACAGGAGCAGCACTCAGTGTAGTCTTCTGCTGCTGTAGCCCATCTGCTTCAGGGTTCAACGTGTTGTGCGTTCAGAGATGATATTCTGCAGACCTTGGTTGTAATGAGTATTTGAGTTACTGTTGCCTTTCTATCATCTCTAACCAATCTGTCCATTCTACTTTGACCTCTGACATCAACAAGGCATTTTCATCCACACAACTGCTCCTCACTGGATATTTTCTCTTTATCAGACCATTCTCTGTAAACTCTTGAGATTGTTGTGCATGAAAATCCCAGTAGATCAGCAGTTTTTCTTTCTTCCCCATTCTTCACTAACCTCTAGATGCCTAAATGCATTTAGTTACTACCATGTGATTGGTTGATTAGAAATTTGTGTTACCAAGTTATTGAATGGGTGTACCTAATACAGTGGCTGGTGAGAGTATATTTTATAGTGTCAATTATTTTTATTAAGTGTGAAAATTGCATCTGCTTCTGCTGGACTTTATCTGTTGAAGATTCCTCATGAATTCAGGGAAGTGTTCCTCTAGTCAAGGGCCCAATGGGTGAACATTTAACATCAACACTCAACAATCAGTTTGTAAGTTCCTCTAAAACTCATTGAGGTTGATTGTACACACCCTCAGCGTTTATTTTAACAAAGGCTTCTACACCCAATGATCAAGAAATCAACAGAAAACAATCAAATCCAATACAAAATAATTAAATCTCTTGGTTGGTTATCCTAAATATTGCCCAGTTAAGTGCTGACTGAGACTATATAAATGTTGTTATAGTGAAGCTAATAGCCCTGTGGCTGTGCCAAATAAGAGCCATTTGAATTGTCCCTTTGGTCCAGGCTGACCAGGTTAAGACCTGTTAATAAATCCCATGTGTTTAAATAAGACATTCTTACATTATTATTTAAATATTAAAGCAAATATACAGAAATTATAGACACTGCTTTTTGTATTTTGAAGGAAAAAGATGTTGACAGTGCTCAAATATCTTAAATGTATGCAACAATGATTATATCTTACCATTTGCAATATTTTGGTGTTATTAATTACCAAAACAGTTATTCTGAAAGTGCATGGATATGGCAGCTGTGAAGACACAAGTAAACAAGACTGATTCAAATCCTACCTTAATGTTGTCAAAGGATGCTTGGTTGGTGACATCATATAACAGAAGCAGAGCTAAAACACACATAAAATTAAGTTAAAAACAATGATAATAATTAAAAGGTCCTGGCAGTTTGATTACAGTATTTTTGTGAGAGCATCAGGAGAGCTGTGTAACAGAGGAGACTTTTGTCCCTGAGGTGTGCTCATTCTTTTGCTGTTGGTTATCACCTAATGCTGAAAACAGGAATATTGAAAATGAAATATTGCGGTGACTGCTGCCAAGAGCATATCAGAGTGTTCCCATGTTGCATTTGTGCCAGCATCCATTCCCAGTATCTGCAAAGGTTAGTCTCAACTGTTATTTATGGAAATATGAATTACCCAAATCAGTTTCTGATTATAATTATTGTGAGAAAACAAAAGGGAAAGATGACGCAGAGGGGGAGAAGGCAGCGGAAATGAAAGACAAAAATTAGCACAGCACTTTAGCCGAGACTTGACGCAGAAGAGATGAAAGCTAAGATGAGAGTATGGAAACAGAAGCTGTAAATAACTTTCTAAACAGTGAATGTCTAGAGGCTATGTTCCACACAGAGACACTAAAAACTTCATTTCTAATCTCACCGCTGATATTTCGCTTTCACAAAACTTTCATTTTAGAGCGTTTGCGGTTTTGTGTTCTGATTTAAATGAATATATTTCAAAACGATAAGATGTATTAAAAAAGGCTGTTCCTATGTTTCCTTGCTACCTTGTGTTCTGTGAGTGGGTGGATGCTGACACACACAGATGCACTGTATCAACCACCGAGTAAAAAGGTCTGCTTCATTTAGTTTCTGTGAACTGGTCTCTGTGCAGGTCATAAAGTTGTGCTTGTTTTGATCTATGAAAGTAATCAGTTAGTTATGTCTTTATGAACTATTATCTCATTGGTCAAACTGGTGCTTGTTACTTTTAGCTTTGAACAAACTGCGTGTCCCTGGCTGACTGCTCTTCTTCATCGACTGTTCACTGTTCTCTGTGTGTGTGATGTCTGCCCTCAACTCATCGTCATGTTCAAAGATCCCAAATGAAGGTAAGCTTTGAGATATGCAAGTGTGACAGTGAGTAGTGCGGTGGTGCAGAGAGCTCAACAAAATACAAAAGAGGAAACACACTTTACAAAACAAAACGGCCGAACACAATTACAACATTTAACTGCACCGGAAATAGTCAAACAAAATTACAACAATAACCACTATGTAATTTTGTTTGGCTATTTTCAAGCAGTTTCTTTTTGTAAAGTATGTTTTGGCTTTTATTTGGTTGAGCTCTCTGGGCTGAATGTGCTTTTGTATAAAGCATACAGAAAATGTTTTGTTTAGACTTCAAAAACTGCTGAAAAGAAAAGTTCTTGTGAGACTCAAGTCTGAAGGAATAACACTGTGTGTAACTTTTAAAAAAAATCTACCAATATTGTTCAAATCACTTTGATTTAAGCTACCAAATCATTTGTAGAAAACACATTATTTTTCCTCAGCAATTTACAGCAAGAAGTTTCCATCTCTGATAAGCATGAGTGAGATGATGTAACCCCTTTGTCGAAAAAGAAAGATGTTAACATTTGTGAAGCAAAAGTCAAAAACTGAAAAAGACAAAACTTTTTCAGTTTTTGTCTGAGGCTTAGTTTATCAAACCTGACCTGATAAAGGTTCTCCTGGGTCCCTTCTTTAAGATAACAGAGACAATTATGCAGACTAGAGTTTAAACAGACACTTGTGATGACTGTAGAAAAACAAAGTAAGTTTTGACATTGCTTTCGTGCAGTGTCTCTGACCGTGAGTGAAGGGGTTTGTTCAAGATGAAATTTTTGCTGAATATTCAAAACATAATCCTACTGGCCTAACTGCAAAAAAAAAAAAAAAAAAAAAAAAAAAAAGCTTATTTTTTTGGCGGGTGTGTGTGTGTCTGTGTGTGTTAGTGTGTCTGTGTGTGTGTGTGTATGTGTGTGTGCATGTGTCTGTGTGTGTGTGTGTGTGTGTGTGTGTCTGTGTGCGTGCGTGTGTCTGTGCGTCTGTGTGTGTGTGTGTGTGTGTGTCTGTGTGTGTGTGTGTCTGTGTGTGTGTGTGTCTGTGAGTCTGTGTGTGTGTGTGCATCTGTGTGTGTGTCTGTGTGTGTGTGTGTGTGTGTGTGTGTGTGTGTGCGTCTGTGTGTGTGTCTGTGTGTGTGTGTGTGTGTGTGTGTGAGTGCGTCTGTGTGTGTGTCTGTGTGTGTGTGTGTGTGTGTGTGTGCGTCTGTGTGTGTGTCTGTGTGTGTGTGTGTGTCTGTGTGTGTGTGCGTCTGTGTGTGTGTCTGTGTGTGTGTGTGTGTCTGTGTGCGTGCGTGTGTCTGTGTGTGTGCGTCTGTGTGTGTCTGTGTGTGTGTGTGTGTGTGTGTGTGCGTCTGTGTGTGTGTCTGTGTGTGTCTGTGTGTGTGTGCGTCTGTGTGTGTGTCTGTGTGTGTGTGTGTGTGTGTGTGTGTCTGTGTGCGTGCGTGTGTCTGTGTGCGTGCGTGTGTCTGTGTGTGTGTGCGTCTGTGCGTGTGTCTGTGTGTGTGTATGTGTGTGTGTCTGTGTGTGTGTGTGTCTGTGTGTGTGTGTGTGTGTGTGTGTGTGTGTGTGTGTGTGTGTGTGTGTGTGTGTGTGTGTGTGTGTGTGTGTGTGCGTGTGTGTGTGTGTGTGTGTGTGTCTGTGTGTGTGTGTGTGTGTGCATGTGTGTGTGCGTGTGTGTCTGTGCGTATGTGTGTGTGTCTGTGTGTGTGTGTGTGTGTGTGTGTGTGTCTGTGTGCATGTGTGTGTGTGCGTGTGTGTCTGTGCGTATGTGTGTATGTGTGTGTGTCTCACCGTGTGCGTCACGGTAGTAGGCATGAGTGACACTACGGAAGCGCTCCTGTCCAGCCGTGTCCCAGATCTGTGCAGAAAGAATGTTAATAAGAGTACTGTTCCCTAATCAGCCTGCCTAAAATGTCACTTTCCAATCAGACTGTAACATTTTTTATTCTCTAGCAGGAATTAGAAATGAAGACATAATGATGAATCTGAAAATCTCAGCCAGTAAACAGTTACAATATTAGATCTTCTTCTTTAAATTGATCTTTGACTGGAGTCTAGAGTTTTCTTAAACATTCAAGTTTGCACAAATCTAAATTAAAAAAAACATACTTACCTGAAGTTTGACCTTGACCCCATCAATGTTCAGGACTTTATTCTGGAAAAGACAACATGGAATTAAAAGTGACACTTCCAGATTTAGATTAAATTTATTTTAGCAACAACTTTAGTTCAGTGGTCAAACATCTGTCTCATCCTTCAACCACACTTTCCTCTTCTCCCTGCATCACGGTGTGTATATGTCTTTCTAATGAAACCCTCCCCTTTCAGGATGATTAGCCCTCTTGACAAGGCTGTTTCTCCTGCTCCGACAGACAACTCTCTGATCTTTGCTTTATCATATGGCAGTGTGGTCAAGCAGCTGGCCAGTCTCTGAGAGAATTCAGAAAGTGTAATATTGTAACGTGCAATATTTGTTTTTAATCCACGTATTACAGTCTATTTTATTTTATTTTGTTTTAGCGTAGTTTGTCTATTTAGGTTATCTTGTCTTAGAATAGTTTTTGTTAATATTTGTTCTGGCCAGATTGGCTTTTTACTTGTGTGATACCCCATTGTGGAACTAATAAAGGTTTTCTTATCTAAGAAGTATACTAGTGAGTATCACAGTACAATAATAATTCTTGCTGTCCTTTGTCCATGCTAGTTCTTTCATTTTAAAACCAAAAACTATATGAAACCAGCAAACACATACAGCTCACTCAGTGCTTAATTTATAAAGCTGGAGGAGGTGAAACACAGAGAGAATTTTTAGGGGAAGTATTATCCCAACATCAAGAAGGAAAAAAAGTTTTTACAGTGTGATCATCTTAATTCCACAAAATCACTTTAAAAAAACTTTTTTTTAAAGTGTGGCCGTACCGTTAAACAAGTCCCACAGCGAGGCAGCAGCAGGAACATATAAATCACTGCTGAGGTGTGTACTTGCCTCACTATGGCCTCTATCTCATTGATCAACACCAAGCGTCTGCTCATACATTCATAATTGGACTCATGTACATTTATCAAGAGTTTGTTTCTGCTGTAATGACAGGGAAAAGCAGGAGGTTAAAAGTTGTGACTCTCAGGCAGACCTCTTAACACATCACATGGTGCCATGGCAATCCCCGATAAAACACTTGTAACAGAAGATGCTCAGACAAGATGGTGCTGATCTGCTTTAGCACTGCAAATGTTCGCTTAATTTACCTCTGGTCACAAAGGAAAAAACTCATATATATTCACAGGGAGCGGAGCAATGAGGATAGGAGTCTTCAAACACTTTCTACCAAACATGGCGCTAATAAAAACTTGCTATATTCTGTAAAGGTTTTATAAATATTTAGCACAATACCATTATACCTTGGATTTTGGGGAGTTTATTCAAATATCAGTAATGTCTATGCTGTTTTTTTCCCAAGCCAACACATTTTGATCTTTGCTTTGATGGTCTTTAACCCTTTCCCTCAGACAAGTTTTAAAATCCAGACACTTGTGCAGACAGCTTTACTAACAGTTGCGATTTAGTATCCATTTTTCCCTCAACGAGACAGGGATGTCAGAACAAAATGCCTAAGAGCAGTTAACAGGCTTTATAAATTACAAATGTGAAGCTTTCAGAGCCACGATGAAGTGTGAGATGATAAAACATTAATAGAAGAAGCCGACAGCCAGTGTATGAGCAGGATAGCTACCATCATCCTATTGAGTAAAAGACAAAAAAGATTCTTCTAATAAAAAGATGTGGCTGTTTTGAAGACACAGCTGGTATGTTTAAAGTGTCTGTACTTAAATGTTATAGATAAAATATTAAATTAAAATAAGTACATTAAATTTTAAATTTAAATATAGCCATTAAAATTATACAGCATTTCCCATGTCACTGAATATTAGTGAAGTCATTTTTTACTTTGGCAAAGAGGAGAGCAGAAGTGTGAGCTTCCAACCTACAGCCAATGACTGCCCCACACCCTTACTTTAAAGTATTATCAGAAGGACTGTTGAGAGCATTTGTAGACTTTATAGTTTTGCTACTTTTACGGATAAACACAGCAAGTTGTAGATTTCCATGGCCATTGTATAACATATATCTTTGATATACTGTTTACATCATTTTGCTTAGTCAGCATTTTTAGAGCAGAAATCACTTTTACAGATGTCTTTAATGAAGATGGACTGGTTACTGGAGACAGAATTAGCACTATAAATCAGCTTGAAGCAGACAAATCCAATGCAGCTTCTACACACTCAATGTGATCTGGTTGTTGACTTGATTGGCTGAGTATGCAAAGTTAGCTTGTGACTATAACTCATTTGGAATTTAACTATTTTATTTGGCAGGACGTGACTGCAAAGCAAATATGTAAACTTTTTTTGCCAATTACTCAGCAGCTATGACTTAACAGAAAGTGCACACTAAGAACTATCTTAGCCTTAGTTTGGCCCTGCTGCATAACACTAACAACTGCTGAGTATAGATCTGAAATTTGAACATTTTGAAGCTGTATTTGGAACATTTGGTCTTGTAGCTGTAACCTGAAGCAGCTGACTTACACCGACGCAGGCCCTTGTTGCAATCCCAGCATGCCCTTAAGCATATACAGACGTGTTAGAGTGTTCTAGAGAAGCTGCCTGACAGATCCATTATTCACCCATTCGCTGGACGTTGACTATTCTGAAGCACTTGCTTTGAACACAGTCTGTGTTTATGTTTGTTTCTCAGTTGCTATATCATTCAGAGTCAATTTAACCATTTACTTCCCACCACTTTCATGACATGGTTAAATATTCATGGCGCTCCTCAGGGTTCGCTTCTAGATCTCAGTGACATTAGGGCAGCAGGTGGTAAAGCTGTTTTTCATTAATTACAAACACCCTCCGAGGCACAAAGAAACAATCAAGACTTACTGCATGACAACTTCTGTTTTTAAAATTTACACAAGTATATAATCAAGTAATACATTTAATTAGAGAACACAATAACATAATAATAAGTGACACGCAAGTGGAATCACCACAATGCATAAAACATAACAGTGTCACACTCCTTTGAATTAAAGCTAATTCTATTCAGTTTTTGAGCTTAAAAAAATGCTGCCATTTGCTGGCATGATTACGTCTGGCACTTTAATTGCACCCACTCGAAAGAGGCAGGCGAGGGACGGGCTGCCAGGAGGGAGAGTGGATAATGGAGCGCTCAAACCCTCCTGTTGCTCATATGAGCTGGCAATGACAGTCGCACAAAGAACTAACGAGCAAGACGGACAACAACGTAACGACGCAGCTCGATGTAGACGAGCAGAGGATGCACAGCAGTTATCAAATAAACTTGAAGTCCACACTCTGAATGAATGCCTGTGGGAAAAGACAGGAACGTAAGCATGTCATTACTGTAAGTGTATTGAGAGAGAAACAAAAAAAAACATAAATTAATGTTTGCACAAGAAACAAAAAATACTGCTTAGTGGATTTTCCTCAAGATCCCTTTGTTTAAAGACTCACAACCTAATCCGTGCCTCTGAACAAATCTCTAAAACTCAAAAGTTACCAGAAGTATGTGTGCCACCGAGGAAAACGTAAAACTGTCTTGATTCATATTTTAGTGGAAAGAAAAGCCCGTGTTCAAGAGAAGAGTGGCACTAAGAAGGATGTTAGCTGTTAGGAACAATACAAAACTTGTAAGTCAGAAGGAAGCTTAACAGTAGCTGCTGCGTTGATTCCCTGGGTTTATTAACAGCTTCCACAACTGAGGAGATGTGCTAAGGGTGTGTGTTCCTGTCATAGAGTAGAGAGGTTATCAGTAACGGTGTCTGTGAAACACAACCAAAACACAATGGGAACTCATTTCAAGATTGACAGGTGAGACAGATACCCCTGTTGAAACCATAATGTATCCCAGGCCTGCAGTAATGCCCATACCCAGAGGTCATTAGAGGTCATCAGAATGAACTATAACAACAAAAGGTTTTCCATGCAACAATGTTAACGCTGAAATAGACAAAACTTACAGAATAAATCCTTTGGAGTAAAACATAATTCTCTTGGGATTACAGGGGCCAGAGCTAAAATAAATTGCACCACCCTTAGATCTAGGAATGCCACCATCATCAAGGTATAGCCCATTGCTTTCTTTGTAAAAAAAATGACTGACTGTAAGTCTTTGTGAACTTTGATTCATTGCACGCTCATGTGAACTAAGTATATAAAAATACTTGTGTGAAGGTTCCCTGCAGCTTTGTGAATACTTATATTTGATAACAACATCTTAGGAACCAAAGCACATAGATAAATATTTAAGACTTGTGTAGATCTAAAACAAATCACAAGTTGCCCCTCTAAAAACAAAAATATCAACCCATTACTCAGTAATCAACTGGTCGTTGTAGCTGCAGCTGGAATTAGTATTCCAGGAGTGATATGTGTTCCTTAAAGCTGCCATAGGATTTTATGAAGCTCTCCCGGGTCTAGAGCTGACAGTAAATCAATGGGCACAAGAAGCAGAAACAGTTTTATCTGCTCTGTGCTTTGATCTGTGAAGTAGGAAAACATTATGGAAATCCCCAGGAGTCACATCATTTGACCAGATTTTATTTTAAAAGACACAGCAATCAGGAGAAGAGGACTACGCCATTGGAGTCAAGGGTGGTCATGAATCTCAATGACAAAAAACACCATGTAAATACACTTTGGTGCATAAAACCAGCAATACCAGCAAAAGAATAAAATATGTTTTTTTTAGATTCAAGTTTCCTTTGGCTCCAGGCAAAGGTGTAAAGATTTCATTAAACCCGCGCAGGCAAAACCAAATTAGACCTTGAGTTCTACACGACAATGAATTTGATGTGAAGATTCTTTTCATTGCTGTCGTTGTCACATGACGGATAAGTGTATTTTTCTACAGCTAAAAGGTCGACAGCAGACTTCTCGAGAAAACAAGTAGGGTTCTTTCAGGGTGTGCCGAGGTCTCCCCCTTAACCTCATGAGAGGTGACAGCTGAGCACGTCTTGTTTTTCTCTGAGGGAGGTGGCCTGCTTCTCCTCCACACAGTTTATAGCTTTATATATAACTCTGAAAAGGTTATTCTTTCTGTTTACACATACGCATTCCCCAGTGACATTTCTTTGATGTCTTATTTCTTTAATTTCTTAAAACTCTATTTACTTTAAGTCAATATTAGATTTAAATGAAGGCATTTGAGTTAAGGAGATAGAATAGAGGTAGAATCTGATGCAGGCTTAGATGAGTATAATTTTTTGAAGCTCATAGGGTTCCACTATGTTCACTCCAGAAATAGAAAGCTATGAGACAAAAGGTTAGCTCAGGCTGCACATTTAAAAAGAAACACAATATTTTAGTGGGAAGATAAAAAAGTCACAAGGAGAACAGACAAAAGTAAGCAATGCTGATATTGAAAAACATTAGCTTGGTGTGTCAAAGTCAGATGACAGCAGAGGATTCCAACAAGGTCCAGAGAAGGGAAGTCAGGAGTAGGACATGGAGTTGACCATTGCACTTTACACCAATTTGTAGAAAGTTATCTACATTTGAGAAATAATATAAAGTGATAAAAAGAGAAGCAGTCTTGTGTTCTGACCTGTGTTGGTCTACACCACAGGTTCCAGTGTGAGGAAAGATTAACAAGCTTTACATTAAGATTTCAAATCAAATGCAATGTGTGTGAAAATAAGCAATACTTCTTTATTTTAAGCCTAACAAGCCTGCAGTGTAATCCCAAGAACAAAAATGAGCATTTAACAAACAAGAGGAAGAATGTCTCAGCTCAGCTTTGAAGTGGGAACCAGATCAAATCCCTTCACACAGCAAATGTATTTCTTACCAACAAAAAACGAAAAACAGCGATTCCTAAAAATAACCATCACTTTCTGTTCAGTCTGCTCTGTGTAGCTTCATTTGGCGGACAAAGACAAAGACCTTTGTGTTGCACATTCATATTGTCTTAATGAAGTTCAAATGATAAGTCATCTGTGTCTGACCGCCAAGAGATCATTTCAGGATTAATGATTGGTTATGTACACACTTGCTGAAAGACTACACTGGCAAAACACCAAAGGATTGCTATGAAGGGAACAGCTGTTATGTCTAAAACACAAATACACAGCTTAATTAGAATATCAAAGACCGCTGCTAGATTGGCCAATGTTTCCTTCTCAATAAGCCAGAATGAGAAAGAAATGTTTTTATTGCTGAGCCACACAATAGAATAATAAGTCAATATGACAAAAGGGCAGGGTAAGCACTAGATTTTATGAGTTTTGTACTTTTCTCTCGATTAGTAATAAATTCAAAATGAGATTTATGTACATTGGGTTACAATTTTAAAAAGATGCGCGGTGAGGAAATAAATCAAGTGCTCATCCACCCACAGATTCATAACTCACACTTGGGGCTACATTGGCAGTCAATGTAAATATGACTTTCATCAGAATATTGCAATTAGTAGAGATTGCTCTGCTTCCAGAATATCTAGACTTTATTGTTTGCTTTGATGTATTGATTGTTATAAATTACACAAAATTTTGACTCAGATTCAGATCCATTAAAATAGCTGCCCTGATAAATGTATGATAAAAAGGGATGCACTGCTGGCTCATCACTGCCCAGTACCTGTGAGTATGATGAGGGAGCCAGGACCTGGGCCTTAATGGACAGTTAGACACGCCTGACTGAGACCACCAAAAAAGATGGACAGGCTATTTCCTGGTGGGACTGAGAAACTGGCACATGAGAGGCACCGTTATTAACCAGGGAGACCAAAAAAACTAAAGCATGTCAAACTAATTTAAGAAATCAATATCCTATTTTGTGGGATTCCTTGTACAGAAAACTCTTTTATCGCTCAGGGGCTTCAAAGACTCAGCCCTGCTTCACTGCAATTTCAGTGAACATGCCTTTTCTAGATAATGGCAAAACCCACAAATGTTCTGCTGTTTTTTTTTTTCAAACTTACTCTAAAGTCAATGCCCACAGTGGAAATGAAGCTTCCAGCCAGAAAGGCTCCATCTTTAAAACGGACCAGGAGACATGTCTTCCCCACACCCGAGTCTCCGACCAGCATTACCTGCACAAGGCACAAACAAAAAGCTTGTTACAGCAGCAAGGTAAAAAAAAAAACAAGAACAGCCAGTGGTGGGAATTATTTGTGTTTGTTATTCAACCTAAATCTTGGTTGTTAATCCTCAAGACCCATATATATTCAGGCATAATAATCTACTTATACGTATTTGGTCAGTTAGAAAAGTTTGAATGACGTGGCAACTATACCATAAAACAGCCCTCATTTACCATTTCTAGAAAGCACTTCTCTAAAGCTATTAAGCACTATATACAACACACACTTGTGCATCCAGAGATAGGCATATGTTTCACCCTCTACTGTAAAGACGGCCATGCCCTTTGTCATCTGTAATGAGGTTAAAGATGTGATGTGATTATTTTTATGAGGTTAGCTGGGGGACCAAAGCCCTGAAATCAGAGGAGCCTCTTGGGGGCAGAGGATGCAGATAAAAGACAAAAGAAGAAGAATGAAGGCTGTAGCGTGATGGATGAGCAGATATGTAACAGGGCAACGAGAAATTTGTATCCCACTCCTCCTTCATCAGTGCACCTTTTCTCATACGACAGCTCTATGCTTCTACCACATAATAAAACACATCAAATACAATCAATCGTGTACAATTACAGCATCATAAAAAACAGTTCAACTTTCACATTAATGACGTCTTTAGTAACGCCTGTAACTATTTGATGTGTGATTAACAGTTAACAAACCTGCGGAAAAGCAATTACTAAAGGAAAGGTTTGAAAAATCAATTTAACAACAGAACACCATTATTCACCCACATGAAAAAGCCACTTAAAACACAGTGTGGGTGTCCAAAGTCACTATGAGCTATATTGGGATTACACAGTTAGAAAATGTAGGTGTGAGTCTAGTGTTGTGTTATGAAGTGCTCCATCTAAGCAGACAGGCCAGAATGAAATACTGTAAAGCTACAACAACAACAACACAGTGTGAACAGATCGTGTGTTGGCTGCCCTGCACCTTTATCGATCCTCTATTGACACAGCTGCTGTTTGGTGAATAAAAGCAGTTGTAAAACTAAACACAATGAATTTAAAGAGCAAAATAACAAAGGCTTACATTATACATATTAAAGGGAAAGGCACAACACAGTGCCTTGGCAACTTGACTTTTATGATGAGCTCTTTAACTATAGCTTTACCATTCAAAAATAAAAAATATAAAAATAAAAAAATTGTCTTGTTGTTTTGTGATAACAAGAATGCAAGAGGTTTACCTTGAAAGCAATGTCATAAAACTCGCTGCTGTTGCTGATAGGGGGTCTGCTGGGATGGACTACCCCGTTCATTGGCACAATTCCCGGGCTACTCTTTGTGATTTTCCCGGTCCCTTTCCCGTTAGGATTTCCTGTCAACGGATTGCTCGCTCCTCCAGCTCTGCCTTTGACAGTCTTCTTGCGAGACATTGCTCAAATTTTAGACTTCAAAAACGAGCGCAGAATACGATTGATGGTAAACAAACTAAATTTACTGCACGGAGGAAAAAAAAAACAGCCGCGAAAAAGTAGCTCAGTGAGAAAGTTCAAGAAGACTTACAACAAGAAAAAAAATGTTCTTACTCTAAATCAACAGTGAAATTTTGCAGAAAAACAAAACGCTTCCGCTTCCTCCTGTGGACATTTTCTCGTGTTTCTCCTTTTCAGGACAGGCGCGTCGCCACTATACTATCTCATCGCAGGCAGCAGTCAGATGTGATTTGGCTATTTCCATCTTGAGCGGGACACGCAACAATTCGTTGTCCCTGCCCCCTTATATGACTCTACTTTACTTTCAACATAGCACGTTACGTTTACGTCGTCTCTCCATCGGGCGCTTCTTCTGACACAATAAACGGCTCTCTCCATGGTGCTGAAAAACACGGGTAGGGCTTAGCACATGACACAAGATGATCCTTTTGAGAATGAAACATCGGGCCATGAAAAATACATTTATCACATCGAAGCACATCAATCTATATCAATCTGAGTATATTCTTGTTAAACATCTAAAAAGTTCAAAATAATTAAAAAGATAAAATGGACTTACTTATCACAATATTAAATATGCCTAAGAAAGTATTTTGCATTGATGTAAGATCAAATATAATGAATCTGTCGGGTAAAGCTATGTGGAAAAAAAATCTGACTTTGATATGAGAGCCACCTGTGGCTTATGTTTGAACTGTGATTTCAAAGATGTACCACAAGAGGGAGACAAATGAACGTCAATAAAACAGACAGGACAGTCAAGTATTTTGTAAACGTGGTTCTAGTATATTAGATACTTTTAGATAACTGTTTTATTTCCTACAGGGGATAGATTACGTCAACACACGTCAGCACCAATGTGGAGATGAAACCTGGAGCATCACAAAAAAAGCAAAAGAACGTCCTGCTGTAAATGAAGGCAGTCAATAATTAAGTATTAGTACTTAACATTTAAAACATTTGAACTTGAAGTCCTCATTAGCAGATTCTGGGGTTGTGTAAATAAACAAATTAAACATAAGAAATATAAAAAAGTGCAAGACATGGCTGGTATCAGATGTTTAAGTTCAGTAAAATAATGAATATTTCAAGTTAATCTGAGCAAAGGTCAAAAAGAAGGCCATTGGCTTTGCATCTTTAAATAATTTAAAAAATATCATGTGTTTCTCAATAATGTTCTGGATCTCACCATATTCCACATATTGGGCCTATTTGTGACAAAGAACAGCAACACTTTCTGATTATAGGCAAATCCTTTGTGGTCAGGAAGGAAATGCTGTAATTTTTTTTCATTTTTTTGTTATGCAATATTGTATGGATACTGTGTATAATAGTGCCTTTCTGTTCAAGTGCCAGACTGTCTCAGTTTATTAAAGTGTATTTGAAGATCCAAGCCTAGAGGCCCATTTTCTCCTCATAACAGCAGTCTGAAGTGAACCTGTGTGAACGCTGAACTCTGCAACGTGACCCATGACTAATATGATGAGGAGGCAGCTTACCGTCCAACTTATGTACAAGTACATTCATCCTTTAACATAGGTGGCAAAGTCGCAAATAACTATGCTCAAAAATTTCTTTAAAAACAGATGTTAGTAGAACGACTTAAAATACAGCTCAGTTATTTGACTCTATTGCAAACAAAACCAAAACAAAACAATAATAACAATATATCATATGTATAGATATTATAATAAAATATATATAATATTAGTAGCTACATAAAAAAAAAGTGAGAAATATATAAATGTATTCTGAAATGTACAAAATAGCAAAATGTGGACCCATGTGCATCTCAAATAAAAAGTCCAAAAAGTCCATACCAGCCTCTGATAATCAAACAGAGATTTCTTTTAATCATCTAAATACTAACCAGGCTTCTACGCTGACAAATAAATTGCATGACAATTGCCCAATAACTACTTTACATTATATCATATTCATTTTTATTGACCTCCCTGTTCTCCAGCTCACATGTGCTGGGAAGTTTGGTTGTAGACAGCTGCAGCCTCTGGTTTCTGTCCTTAATTCTGCTGTCAGTCAGCGTTTTTCCACACTCCACCAGACTAAGTGCAGAGTAGGGACTATGTGCTGTCACTGTTTTTTTGGGAATACAGACCCCAACCTCCGCCAATCGGCATGGACGACTCCTCTCGACAGCTGAGATTTGTTCTGCTTCCAGAGCAGCTGTCTACTGTGGCAACAGCTGGGCATTTTGGAGGGAATAAGGGATGCAGATAGACCAGGTCAACCTCACTGCTCTCAGAGAAAAATTAACAGCCTTGTCGAGATGAGTTAAATATGTCTCACAAGTGTACGATACATGACAAGGCCATAACAACTATCTGTGTAGCATGTGTTTGTATGTGTCTCACTGAGGATGTATGGCAACACCTTCCCGTTTGGAGGTCACTGAATGGTCTAAAAGCATAAAAAGCTAATCAGCCTAATGGACTCTATGATTACGCTAACAAGGCAGTCACTGAATTACAGCTGTCTCAGAACCTGACTCAACTGTCAAGAATGCACATCACATCAAGCCGACATGTTAATTAGGAGAAAATTAGACCTCTTTTTCCTGTGTGCAAGCATGCCGAGCTTTCAGTAGACATAAATAAGTGTAAATTTGAACTTGAAATGAAAAGACAAAACATACTTATTAATCCTGTTTGATGTATTGCTTTGTAAAATGGCAAACTCCACATTTCCACTGCAGTAGAAATGCAAAATTCTGAATTAAATGAACACAGTAGCAATCCAAAATGTTTATTTGGTCTTCCACAAAGGTTAACTGTTAGTTTCCATATTAGTCAGATCTTAACATGTTTTGACTTCTTTATTTCCAGCAATCTTCTTCAGAAGAGCCACGTGACGTTACTGTTACAATCTATGGGCGACACAGCTGATTTATACAGGTTTTTTCATCCTACCGGCGCCCCCTGTGGTCAGATTTAGGACAGTCTCCCAGGTGTGAGACAGTAGATTAGATTTAGTAGATTAAACATCTAATGGACTGGTACAAAGCCAGGATTATAACAACAGAGGAGAACAAACCTCGGCGGCGCTTTGAGAGGTGGAAAAGCGCTATATAAAAAAAATAAATAAAAAATAATAAATTTAAGGAGGCGATAGAATTCCAGAAACCGAGGCCCTGAGGATGGAGGGAGCACACACCTGAGAAGTCGGACAACAGGGGGCGCTTCCTACTGCTTCAGGTAGGACGACAGAACCTGTATAAATCAGCTGACAAGACTCGTCAAAGTAACATCACGTGACACATGAACGCTGCAGGACGTTTGGAAGACGAAACACGGGTAAAACGCTCATTGGTCATTGTTAGAAAACAAAAACTTGATCCCAGTCGTAGATGGTTATTATGTAACAAATGTAATTTGGTGGTGATGCCTGTAGAGTCACCACTAAATAGCCCTATATCTGTAGGCACCAATTGCCTGCCTGCTCTTGTCTACATCTGAAAAAAGGATTTATTCAAAGATGGGCTCAAAGGTATACCTAATAATATCAACACACCAATTGCTTAGTTGTTTCATTACCACATTGAAAAAGCAAGCACAAGTCAAGTTCTTTATGTAGGGACAGTAACAATATCTTTAAATGGGTCCACATTTACTTTTCTCACTTGATTCTACGATAAAACAGAACAAATAATACACACAATATAAGTAGCTTATTATTCCTGTAAAAGGAGCAGATCCGACGTGTGCCTGCGATCGGGTTGCAATCATAA
The DNA here is from genome assembly GCA_024349245.1 of Neodontobutis hainanensis. Lineage (NCBI taxonomy): Eukaryota > Metazoa > Chordata > Actinopteri > Gobiiformes > Odontobutidae > Neodontobutis > Neodontobutis hainanensis. The sequence continues at coordinate 24,691 of JALDNG010000268.1, forward strand.
CCAAATGCTTTATGCATGTATGGTCATAAAGGTCACTTAAAGCACTGAGGGTCAGAGCACTCAATGGCCACACCCATGGGCCTGGCATTTGTCAGTTTACCAAGGGTCAGGTGCCATGAACGCGGGCTGGGTGGCGTGCAGCAGCCTGGCCGTCGCTTAACCACGTTCACAGCAACTGTTGATCTGTTGGCTGCTCTCTGTCTCAGCTGCCTGGGCTGGGGGAGGAGGGCAAAAGGAGGGGGATGTAGGGGCATCCTGCCAGCCTTCACCCCTGTTTGTCAGGCCTTGGCAATAATAGCCATCAGTGGACTGGGACTGCCTGGCACTTATTGCATGAGGCATTTTAAAAGAGAGGAACAGTGTGTGACAGGGAAACTTCCAGATATATAGAGAGAAAGAAAAAGAGTGGTTTGAGTGAAACGATATGTTCTGTTTTTTTTTTAACTGCCTTGGCATTATTCAAATTTGCTCTGCTATATTTTAATGTCCTTCACCAAATAAGCCAAGCCGTAACTTCAAATTTGTCACTGTAAAAAGTTCTCTTTCCTCTTTATTGTAAAAAAGGTCCCTCAGAAAATTATCATCTTTCCAAATACGTCACTGCATTTCTGTGTTTTACTGTGTTACCTGAGATTCAACACATTTTTCTCAGATGGGACTTTTTATATCGTGCTTTAACCTAACAGGGGGTGTAAATGACTCAAAAAGCCATAGCAGGATTTAATCTACCATGTGAAATATTATGTGCACATCCTTCCCTACTTACAAACTTTCAGAGTCAATTTGAAAAGCTCAGCCACAGGCTATAAACACCACCAGGGGCCCATTTCACACCGTTCACGCTTTATTTAAAATGATCTATTTATTTGCATTGAAACCTTTCATTAAGATTGTCTTTGAAGGTGCTCGGTGTCTCCTTGCATTGACTTAAGAGCAAGAAATTATATAAGCACACAAATGGTTAATTCAGAACTGGACAGTTGTGTTGAAGTCCTTGCCATAAATTCACACTGATGTTGGGTTGCTTCCTGAAGGGATATTCTGTTGCACTGGTGATCAGATTTATGACCTCACACATGGCATTGCTGTCAAATGTGAAAAAATGCAGTTTGCTCCAAGAAAGCATATGGTAATGGATTTATTAAAGATATAAAGTGCAGGGTTCGTCATTAGTGACTTATAATTGTTGGAGGATGTTCTCAGATGCTAAACAAATTGACCTTTAGGTGTCCATCAGTTATTACAACTGACTGTAAAGGAAGACAAAATAAAACATGACTCACTCTCCCACTGTTGTCTGAAACCAGAGGTGGGAACTACACATCTGAGCTCAGCTGGAACAATATAAGAGACAATGACAGACAAATGCACATTACACACAACCGAACAAGCTGCAGCATAGAGTGGGCACACGAACACCAACTGCATGTGCCTGTGGTGAGTGGGGAAAGGTGTGAGCTGGGAAAGTGGTGTGTGTGGGTGAGTGTGAATGTGTGTGTTTGTGTATTTGTGGAGTTTTTGCAGTTGTGACAGCTGGGATGAAGGAGTGGAGGCGGCGTGTGTGATTGGAGGAGGTGCCAACGAGCAAGTGTCTCTTTATTTTCATCACTCTCTTACACACTATAGTCTATCCATGTGCGTGGATCTATGTCTGTGGACAGGATGTACATCTGTGTTTGTCCCTGTTCATATCAAGCATGTATCTCCAGATTATGTTTTGTATAGGCACCAAATTACCCTCATATTCACCATATTTACTGAAAATATTTATAAGGAGGATGGATTGAGTTTACCTTATATCGCATTGTTCAATGAAACAATTTAATTTCACAAAACAATAAATTACAGTGATAATCCACAGTGCTGGGTGAGGGCTGTATTTGTCAAGGAGGTATCTTCAGAATTAAGTGTAAGAACTGTCCTGAGCAGGGTCTGTGCTCCACAATAACAAAGATGTGATCTGTGGTTGTGGAAAAACACACTGTGGTTTTAGACAGTAAATTATTAACACTTTGAAACTCGTATATTGTATAGTGTGGGATGTCTCTTTTTTATGCTTATGTGTTTTAGAGTTTTATGTTATGCCACTATAGGACGTGTGTTATTTTGTATTCAGTTGGTGAGGTCACTCCACGCTGCTTTAGTAATGGCTCATGGCAGACATTGGAGAAGCAGGCAGTGATGAGGTCATTCAGCAGGCTGGATTAAGGCTGTGACAACTGGCGCTGTGGCCACTGTCAGAGCTGACCCGGGCAGTTGCGGACTGGGCATGGGGCAATGCTCCTAGCTCCACACCAGCATTATCCCACTGTTGTTTTTTCATTAGCTGGTACTGGCCCAGAGCACCATGCTGCCTGCCAGGGCCCAACAGTTGTTGTAAAGCTTTAGAACCTTCTGTATTCATTCTCCCTCCTTTTCTTCTCCTTTTCTCTGTCTCTGGTCACACTTTACTGTCACCACGTCCCACATCAGGAGTAAACGATCAGGTTACTCACCAAACACACTCTTTAATACAATTATATAAGCGTTGTACACTTTGATGTGCAGCGATAACACCAGGATTAACAAAGAGACAGGTGCCACTGTTAGGGTCACAAGAACTTATGCTGAGGACCACATAGGACTGAAACAAAGTGAAAGTGGCTCATAGACTACATTCACACTGGTCTGATAAACTGGCAGACTGGATTTAATTACATTAGTTTATTCACATCACTGTTTGTGTCAATGTGAACAAACAGCACTGAATGAAATTTAAATTGTGTCTCAGTTAGGATCAATAAGTAGCAGTGTGGCATCTGATATACTTTTCATTAAGTAGTCTGTTTTAAATACAGTGTTGTTAAAATATAATAAAAAAATCAGATTTGTATTCATTACTTTTACCCAGACAAATCCACAATACCAACATCACACTGCTACTGTATTTTAGATGTATGACTCAATCAAATTCATAAAAAAAATTTGTAACATCTGTTTAGAACATTAGGTCCTTCTTGTGCGGCTCTTAATAATGTGATTTCTCTCACTTTATAGTTTGTACAGTTCAGTTCAGAGCTATAGGTTTTCACTGTTTTCACATTTTCCTGTGGAGCCTATACAGTATAGAAGCCAATACTCTTCTTTAAGTAAGAAGGTAAAGTCCCAAAGACCTAACTATTGATGCATATTTCTCACTAAAGCTACTGACAATTTATTTATTAAAAATTGAACTCAGCTCAAAAATCATATCAACAATGTGAATGAATATGATTCATCTCATCCGCTCTTTGTGACAGTGGATGTCCTTTCCCACTAGGTGGCACTGCAGCTGCAGAGTCACATTACTGAGAAGGAGAACACCTGTAAGATTATAACATGTCACTTTACATCATCTCCATCGTTTGACTGTGGACAGTATAGTGGACCATATTCAACACGGCATCCTATAAGGAATTATACCTCGGCATATACACTGTATGAGAGAATTAACCAATGATGGAAGAATCAGTACAGCGAGAGGAATCCAACAAAAGAACAATAATCCTACATAAAAAAAACAAGCTAGATTATTTTTTTACTAGAACTAATGGACCACATTGTTTACAATAATATGGGACAGCAATGGGCGCATGGGATTATCTGTGATTTCTTTTGACACTTACCAATGCCGGAATACTCTCTTTAACCTTTGACCTTTTTGTTTGTTTAATGTCCTATGCTGTAGCCAGAAGAGCAACAAAAGCAACATTTGATCTGAGCCCTCTTCTGTGTATATCTGGAAGTCCCCTTCACATCCTAACCACCTCCAAATGGTGTCCTGTAATTCTTTATGCATGTACATCATTTAAGAGGAGACTAAACCCAGAAGCCTGACCCTGGGATTTCTACACCACATTAAAAGACTGCCATGTTAAATGTGACTGTATGTCCAATAAAATATCACTAAGACAAACAAACAGTGCCAGATACAAATAACTATAAATCACTGCTTTTGTTGGCTTCTAGAGTATAATCAACCAGGATAAGTGACACTGTGGTTTCACAATGTCCGTAGTGTTTATTTCATCTCACAAGGGTGCGGAAAGGCTGAAGGAAAAAAGGAAAAGCCTGTCGACAAAAAGGATAAAGTGGGTGTTGAGATGAGAAGAACAAAATGAGGAACGGTCGTGGAAAAAAAAAGTGCAGAGATGAGTCTGGAATCAATAATAGTTTTTCTTCTTGTTGGTCTGAGGAGAGGAAAGCGAGTGAGCAGCGCCTGAGGACAACAGACCGCATCCTTCCTTCCTCCAAGGCAACATGGGGACAGGAAGGACTGCCTGGGAAGGTCACTTGGCAGCAACACACTTCCTGTAAGGGTCGCCAGGGATCAGGGCATAAATACATCCGTGTCACAAGACGAGACACCTGTCTGAGATTGTCGATCCCCTGAGTGGACCTCAATAGCTCCCAGGTGGGGAATACATACAGGGAATAATGGGGGAGGGGTCTTGGTGGCATCATTCTGTGCTTTCTACCACAAGCTGGTTGAGAGACTGAAGTAGACAAAATGAGTCTGGGGTGAAGTACATCAACTGGAAACAATCCAACATGTCCATCTGACAAATGCAAAAATGCTTTTTGTTAAGTTGTTGCGCTCTCTGTTAACTGCCGTTTTAACAAAGACAAATCAGTTGGTCTGTGAAGGCTTGGCAGCGCGGCAATCTGGCAGGACTCGCAATGTGTGTGTTTGGCAATATAAGCTGGGTTCCTGTACATAGTTTGCATGTTAGAATAGAAGCAGGTTGGTGTTTTTGGCACCATGGGACTCCTCTTCAGATTTTGATCATCAGTCATTTCTCACCAAGCAACATGTACTGTGGGGCCTACACAACAGACTGATGAAATGGGAACATAGACTGTACATAAAGATGGATGTAAGTGTTAATCCAAAATGGCTTCTGATGGCTGATGGCAGTATAGGTCATGACCACACCTTTTTAATATTTACGGGGTTTACAATTTACAATACAATTTAAAAGCACTCTTGATATGCTGGAACTTAGTTGTGTGTTTTTTTTCTTTTTTAACACAATGTCATTCAGCCTTTTGTTAAATACAGATGACTTTAAGTCTTTTGGATGATTTTGGTCTTCAATGCACTTAAAACTATTGGGACAAAAAAAAATACCCAAACGCTCTCACACATCTATTTAAATCTTTCATAATAAATCACTTATGATGTCTTAAACTCATCTTTTTTCACAAATCATTCCTTTTTGTTAGATACAAAAATTATAATAAGGCTGTTTGTTGAAGTCTTGCACAAAAAACAAAATGCACAAAGAGACAATTAAATACCGTAATGAAACTTGCACCGAGGGATCGTGGTGCTCCTGGTAAGAAAAGTGCACTAACGTTGCCACTGTGACAAACGGATGAGAGGACTTCAGCCAGCTGAGATTGTTTGTATGACAGTGTTTGAAAGCGTGCCAAGCCGACCAAAAAGCACTGGCAATTTCCTTGAGATGCAGAGTTTCACCGCAGTCCTCAGGGGGAGGCTAAATAAACCTCAGATGTGTAGCAGGATCTGCACCCCCCCTTTCACCCCCCATCCACCCTCTCCTCTGCGTCTCCTATCTACCTCCTCGAACTGCACATGGAAGTGAAGAACAGTAAAGAGGAATAAAAGGACACCGCGGGAGGGGCTTCTGAATGGGAGACAGCCAGAGGAAAGGGTAGATGTCTACTGCTTCTTTCTACTGCTTTAACTTGTCATCGGAGTCAGCTCTGGGGAGGTTTGTGAATGTCTATCATGTCCCAAAAAAAGTATAAACTGTTTCAGGACACATCCAAGGGTCACAAGTTCAGATCTATAAAGCACAGAGAACCACGCACAGTGTAATTATGGACGTGAACCTCCACATCTTTTGTGTCTTGGTCTTTTACCTCACAGACTTGTTTCGATCACATGGGAACAGATGCTGCATGAAGTGTGTGTGTGAGTCCAGGATCAGTTTTAAAAACAGCAAAAGCTCCACATGCAAGATATCTTATTCATGAGCTCAGAAAGTGTAATCCCTGCACTAACCATCATCCAACTACCTGGAAAGGATTTGTAAATGTCTGGTTAACAACATTTAAACAGAAAGATTACTGTTCAAAACCCACAAAAAGAAAGCATTATGCTCTCCCCGCCTCACCAGTAGTAACTGATTTGATGATCATTTTCTGTCACACCCTGTATTTAAGCACAATGTGTGCTCTTTGACAAGTCAGGAAGCGCACGACACACGCCTCTCAGCTAAGGTCCCCTGGCAATACATATTTTTAACCACCCTGTCCTGAATAAACAAACAACCTAACAATGTAGGCAACCTGGGCGTCTACCTGTTTTTTTTACCTAGAACCGTTACCCACCGTTTACCAAGACACAGGCACATTATAAATGCTCCTGAAACATCATCATTTCCTTGTAAATGTTGTGAATAGACAGGAGATGCTATGAATTACAGAATATCTTAAGACCTACAGGATATAACAGCATCTACATAAACATGGCAACTTGTGAGTTAGCATCTGTTCACACTTCTTATTATCAGATGGAGCTGGATGGGTCATGTGTGCTGTCATATGTGTACTGCACGCACAGAAATATGTGCAGCAGATGTATTTGGACCATACTATGTGTATATACACAATGTGGCTCACTAATCTCTAATGTCAACTTGTCTTTGTGTCTCTATACGAAAGAGTTCAATACAATTGTTAATTTGTACAACAGCTGTGCGTCTGAAACAGTGAACATTTATGTATTAAAGCTTTATGAGGCCAGAGTTGATGGATTGTTGTAAAACTCAGCTTTAATTATTTAAATTGTTATATAGCTTGCATTCAGTGACTAAGTGGAACTTTAGCTTTATATTAGAAGGCTTAATTCAACCCCAATCATTGCCTGTGACTTTAACTAATTGAGCCAAAGAAGATTTAAATACTTGAACAATTTTAAATGGGCTAGAAGTCCAATTTTCATTTAAGGTTTCTGCTGTAAACACACATCCCAAAACACTAGTTAACTAGCCTTAGACATGAAACTATACTAGCTTCAAACAGTTGGGGGAACTTACAGAACCACAGAGGCACCTAAACCACACTGGCACCACCTCAGTATTTCTGCCTGACTTTGTCTGTTTTTGCCATTATTACGCTGTGCAGCCTCCAGATATGAAGGTGTGACGTGATGGACGTGGCATTGCTCTTGCCATATACCAAGACTACTGGGCTCACAGTGAGGAAGTATCCGTTTACTGTAGGTCTCTTCAAATCTGGTTGGATGCCTGTGAAGCCAAAGGGGAGGGTTGCGGTTCGAGAATACGTGTTTCCATTACGACTGTTTAAACACAAGAAATCTCATTTTGTGGATCCAATTTTATTAAATCAAGTGTGTGACAACATTGTGCTGTTTCCACAACATGAACAGGTATGGTGGCTGTGAAATGGCCAGACAAAGTGCTCTTTGAGTGCTGTGGTCAGGCTTTTTGCCAGACACCTTTCCACACCTAGTACTTGGGGAGTCTTATATTGAGAGTATGGGCAGAGCTGTTACCATTATTGCTCTCAACACGTGGCCAAGAACTTCTGATAGCTCCTGCACAACTGAGGACTCATTTCCACAGTGTTAATAGTTTGGGTGAATGTTTTTGCTTATGTCTGCGCACACTTTGCTGTGATTAAATGTTCTGAAAATTGTTTTACAGTATTATAACCCAGCTGCTATTACTTTAATGATGAAATGTCCAGACTGAAATTTAAATGTCAAAACAGGTGACAGGTGTGTGTCTGGCATTGACCAGAGACAGAGGTTCAAACATGTGATGCTGGTAAGCTAATGAGAAGTAGGTAATGTTTTTTTTTTTTTGTTTTTTTTTTTACATATTTGAAGTAAATAGTCATATATACAGTACCATATTCTTTTGATTATATGTTTAAGGAAAGATTTTTTTTTATTATTTTTTTTTCACATTTGACTACATTAGGTTAAATTCAAGGTCCTCTTTACCGTTTGATGACACAATGTGTAAAATATTTATTTAAGAGGAAAAAAGACACAATTTTTTTTGGCCTCCATTAGCGTTTTGGCAGGGTCTTTTATTGTGCATACTTATACCTTTTATTTTATCCCCTAAAACAACAAAGTGTGTTCATTGGTAGATAGAATCAAATGTATCTGGGCTCAATTTAAAAAGGAATTAAAAAAAAATGTGCTCGGCAATATGAGAGCTGGACTGAAAACAATGTCATGTCACAGCCAGATATGATTTTGGTAATCTCTTGTGAAAATTTTATGACTAACACAAAAAAACATTACATTACAGCATTACATATAAAAATAACTAAATATCTCAAAATAAATATAATTATAATTTGTAATAGAAAACCAGTTAGGTATGTGGCAAGCCTCACATACTCTTGTGGCAGTGTCCACCAGTGTCATGTCACACGCTAAATGAACAACCCAAAGCAGCCGTTGCCGTGGTGATATGCTTGTGTAGACACACATTAACACATCCACAAAAGCGCGCATGAGTTTGCAGCATAAACAAACGAGTATGTCTGCACTAGTAGACACACTTGGCTGCAAACAAGTCCAAATGGTAATACTTCCCTGAGTGAGACAGCACCCTCTGTCCTGTGGGGCTAACAATAGGATCCATTCTGCACTGTCCCCATCCGCACTGTTCACACTTCTGCCCATGTCAATGACTAATGACCTCAGTGCAGGGGTGAGCTGGAGGTGAATGTGCCAAGACATAAACAACAATATCATCAAATCAGTTTAGGAATGCAGTCTGTCTCAGAAAGATGTCAGTAAATAAATAAATAAATTTCAAATTTGACTATGTCTATTTTAAAAAGCTTAATTATTATTATTTTTTGCAATAATGTTAGAGGCAAAATATTGTTACTTTAAAATATTATAAAGCCTGTGCTGGTGCGTGATAGGTTGTAGCTTCCAGCACATTTGTTTCAGTCCAACACTGACCAGATTTGTATACTGTTGTAGCTGTAGTACAGCAATGCATTCTTCCCTTAAGTGTTAATCAGTCCCTTGTTTGATGTCAATCCTTCAAACTGGTATCTAAGAAGTCACGTTTTAGACAGATGCGTAATAGCTTACAAACCAACATTTGCTGCTTCTGTGCGCAGGCCAGAAAATCTTTGAACATGTGTCACCGTGAAAGGACACTCAGATTAAGCTCATTAGAAGCAGTTACGCAGTTGCCACATCTTCCTCTCAATCAAAAACACTGAAAATAAAAGTGTGTCTCATGTTCCCTGTAGAAATACTTTACCGTTTAGCTGTCTGAGGTTAACGCATGTATCACTCAGCTGGATGACCGAGAGAGGGTGGCACGAGGCCAAGCCTTTGCGAAGGGGAACGTGTGCGGGGTGTGGGGGCTGGCGCTCACAGATGTGGAGGCACTGATGGATGTATTGTGGACAGATGCACACTTTGAGCAGATATGTGCAGCTGTCCCCATGCACAAATGTTTAAACTCCTTTTTGTGCAGTATTTGTGTTTGTATGTCTCTGTACTGTGTTTTGTGTTGGCTTCTAGAAGCTTTTCCAGTTCTGTAGACTCATCGGCCCATTTATGTTTCTGAGGCCCTGAGATACAAAAGTCTCATTTGCCAAGTCAGCATGAGCCAAGATAGTTTTAGTGTTTAATGATTCCTGACAATTTCATTGACATTAAACAGAAATGAAATCACCCATCATCAAGAAGTCATCATCAGACCAGTACAGACATTCATCAGTGAATCCCTGAGCGTTTGTAAGAACAGACAATAAAATAAATAAATAAATACATGAATAAATAAATAAATACTTTTTTTTTTGATAGATGTCTTGTTTATACCTTGCCAGTATTGTAAACAAAGGTCGGTCTAAAGTAAGAAGTAACATAAACTCTGACTGGCCTGTTCACATACATTGACATCATCAAATATAATCTCACAAAATCAGATCCAAACCTTTAGTCAGTGGATGAAACTTCTGGGGACCAAGCTCGGGGTGAGGTTGAGGATAAAAGCAATGTAGTAGAAATACATGTCATTCATAGATTGTGTTGCAATATGTAATTAGCTTCAGAAGAACAACAAAGCTAAATGAATCAGACTGTGAATACCCAGCTGGGTGTGTGATTGTTGTAACTGTAATCACAGCTTGTGTGCATTACAGCTTGCTATGACGCTGTCCATGTGCATGTACAGTATGACGCACTCTTACACCCATCTGTGCATGGATATAATATGAGCAGCAGTGCTTTAAGGGTCTAATTGGTCTGCTTC
>JALDNG010000268.1:40000-45000 GCA_024349245.1 Neodontobutis hainanensis
CTTTTAATAGCTCCTGCAATTAAGAATTGTTAGCTTTTGTAGTTAATGGATGACAAAATAATGTATAAAAATTTGTTTGTGGTCTAATTATTGCAGATATTATTTCCACATTTTGTGTGGACATGACTGCAGCTGTTCCTTAGCCTGACCTGTGATCCCTGCCTCCTGCCTCTCTCTGCTCTAACCTGACAGGACATATAACGGGATAGATAATATTCTCTGTGACTTGTCTGAGTATTAATAGCCTTTATGTTGACTCTAAGCAACAGCATAATCACTTACTGTTTCTGTTAGGGGGACCATACGTCCTAGATGGGACAGTCCCGTTTGTAAGCCCCATAAGTCCTGGGGGATGTCTGCAAAAGCACTAAAAAGTCCCAGTTTTCCCCTCTTCTTGCTCCCAATTATCCCATTTTTTAAGCCAAAAGCCAAAGCAGCACACTTTGCTTGTAACTCATTTGTCAGTAAACAGTCTGCGTGTCAATCACAGCGTTTCCATAATTACAGGAATATTAACCAATTGGAAAAGATCTGCATATGTTCCACTCATTCTCTATTGTTATAAGAATATGCACGTATCTTGCAAATCCAGTATAAACCTAAGCTGCAAAAGGGCACCTCCCCCATCAGCAGAGAACAATGACATTGTATAGACCAGGTTCTTCTTTACATTTAGTGTTCCAGCTGACACAAACATCATAACAATGTTTTTGAGCGTAGAAATGTCCACAGATCTCTGAAGGCCTAGAGAAGCACATCAGTCTTTCAAGCGGAAGTGTGGGTGATCAGCTCTCAGACCAGGACATGTGGTCAGGGTCACGGGTCACCTCACCCCCATCTTCTGCTCCCCCGCACCGCTGTGCACAGGAAGTCCAAGAACATGCACAGAAGCAAGAGTGTGCACACGTGTAAAGATACGCGCACAGCCAAGTAACATTCCTGGTCGCTCCACAGGGCTGGCTCACAGCAGCAGTGTATTCTGTCAGTGATGACCCTCTCCTAGAGCCCATAAACACAGGCCACCCACAGGCACACCGACACACAGAAAGAGGGGTGGGGGCTCACACTCGCCCAGAGACTGCAGTGCACTGGCCAAGTGTCATGTCCTTTGACCAGAACCGCCAGAACAAGAGCTGTAATAACATACACACAGTGTACACAACACTTTGAAATCCTGCAGTTTTTTTAAAGTCACCGTTCTGATCTATACTGAGTTTTTTTATCTCCTCTGGACATAGTCATAATAACAGACATGGGGAAGCAAACGAGTGACTAACTGAAGTTATACAACGAATCCTGTGTATGATGTTAATAATAACACAATGTAATGTGTGTACAATTTTTTTAATATTTTGGCAACATGCAAGTTGCCAGAACACAATGATCTAATCAAATCTTCTAATAGTGCTTTCCAAATTTCTGTTTTCTTAGTTTGATTGGTCTAAATTTTAAATAACACTAAAGTCATCTCTAAAAAAAAGTCAAAATAGCTGTTAATTTATTTGTTTAACCATATAATTGTCTTAATTATTCTCCTGATTTCACTCTCACTGCAAATTTAAAATTGTAATATTTGCGAAATGATACAATGAGGAAGATAAAAGAGGAAGTAGCTTGTAACCAGAATTTGTACACTGTACTTTTGCCTACATAAGAAAAAAATGCAGTATTTGCACAGAACACACAGACAAAGTTTATGTTTTCTTCATATCACTGTAATTAAATGCTCAGTATTAGGCTTTGTGTTGAACATAAAGGATCAGAGCAACAGTTAAAAAACTACAGGGTGGCACTGTGTTGCTGCAGCCACAAAAAAACTACAAATGTTCTTTTAGTTTACAAAACTGTTTATAAATGGACCCTATTCAAGCCAACTTTTTGCTTTCTTAGAGTTAGTCAAACACTGATTGCTGTGAGACAGAGCCATGATTATGTGCTGGATGTGTTGCTACTGAAAGATGCTGGGGGTTGTTAGATGAAATAACAGTGTGATGACTGTTCAGTATCCCACCAGACAGACTTTCATTAATGACTGGAGTTCTGGTCAAGAACTTGTGGCCTGGTCAAATAATGAGCACATTTTGTGACCCTAGCAGAAAAAAAATCTCCTACGTTTTCTCACTTTTTAGAGCAGCAACTAAAGGCAATTTATTATGCAGCTACTGGTTTTTGTTAGTGCGTTCCTTTGAGTCCAATCTTGATGGACCTTATCAGTGCCTTAACAGATGTGTGTGTGGCTGTGTAAAGGGCCAGATGTGTCAGGCACCTGTAGTGTGCTGTCAATGCAACAAAGACTGAGCTGAGGACAGTGGAGCTTGTATGGCCTGACACAGATGCACATGCACACAGGCCTGTCATTGTATGGGGCATTCACCAACACCACATACACCTGGGATGGGGAGCAGCAGCTAAGTATCCCTGTGTTGAAGTGAACCAGAGTGCCAGCTGGGATACACGTACAACTGGGATAAACTGGTTTGCATACTGGACTACGCTGAAAGACGTTGCCCTGAAAACATTTATGCTGTATTCAACAAAACTGCATGATGAAATAAATAATTTATAATTATAAAAACATCTTGTCAGATAAAATTTCTGAAAGCTAGACTGACAGATGACTCAATAATTTAACGGTTCTGATTTTATTTATTTGTTATATAAATAGTTTATCACTACTTCTACCTGTCCTTATTGAACGGGGTTGCAGCTGCAAGACATCCATTTTTTGGCCTGTCCGGACTGCTATGTAAACACACGGCGTCAGCACAGTATTTTCATACGCCTTTGATTTAATGTTGGACGAAGTAGACAAACCTGCCAATGGGAGAGTCCCCAACTTAAGATCCCGTTCTATTCGAGCATGTGATTGGCCTGAACCTGTTAACTCTGATCTGATCTAATTTATTTGAGCTTCATAATGCACGCCTATATATAACCAGCTAATGTGAGACTTGATCTGAGCCTTAATTTGGGGCATGCTCAAATCAAAATTAAGGCTCATTAAGGCTGCTTTAGAGAAGTTCCTCATCTATAACATAGCATTTCTGCTTTTCAGATCCCTTATGATGAATCCTGAATATCTGCAAAATTGTACTATCAAGTCATCAATTATTTGAAAGGGCAGGCTATTTTTAGTCAAAGCACTAATACAATCTCGGTTTCAGGGAAAAAATAAAGCAAGTCCCTAGTCTACTTAACTGAAATACTGCAAAAATAAATTAATTAGTTGTAACTCATCTGATCATTACAGAGAGGTTAGTAGAAACTTGAACTTGAGTAACAGTTCACTTTGAGCTAGAGACATATAGCATTCCAAAGTTCTAACTCAAATTTTTTTCTCAAAAACTCAAAATTCTTTACCATTGTTGCGTCTGAGGGCGTTTGATTTATTCCTACAAATCGCAATACAGTGTTAAAATGCAGATGTCAGACACTTCCCCTTCCCCCATTGGTCGCTCCTCTTTGATTTATTCATTTTCTACATTGGTGAGCCAAGCGGGACAATGGTGTCTTTCAGGAACAGGCCTGTGTCCCACTGCAGCACCCAACATCCCCCAGAGTTACTAATGCTCCAGGCCAGTTGTGTTTGACCTGGTCATGGGGAACTGCTTCTCTACGGAAAAGAAGATAAAATCATTCCCCATTTCAATTTGAAATGAATCTGTCTTTATAGATATATTATAGATTATGACCTGATATTACAAACAACTGTAATATCAGATCAGTTTTACTGTGACAATACACTGTAGTTCTGTGGCCCATGTGTTTTCTGTTCCTAGATTGTGGAAACTTGTTGGCAAAACTTGTTAAGAGCAGTTTTAAATAGGAGTGGGCGATACTAAAAATTTTGGCATCGATCTGATACAAACTAAATACAAGGCCAGTATTGCCGATACTGAGACTAAGACCGATACTTTCTTTTCTTTTTGTTTTTGTTATGTTTATGCAAATACATTTTGTTTCCAAGTTAGCGTATCGCTTTCCTGCACATATCACAGGTAGTGTGATGTTTCCCCAACTACTACATCACAGGCGTAGTCGATCCGCCCACCCCTAGTCTTACAGCGTGCACTGATCTGTGTTCTGTGCAGTATTTGCATTAAGTGCTGTCCTGTCATGGTCAAGATGGCGGCACGCATAGCTGCAGCAGTTTTGTCTCTCTATTGAGTGTTTCACCTATGCAGTGTCATGCTATTTTAATCTTTTTATTGGTTTTTAAGTTGTGCGTTTGTGTGTTTTTACTTGTCTCTGATGTGACACTGCCGCACAATGACAATACAGCTTCTTGTCTTTTTATCTTGAGACTACAATCTTTAGCACATCCTGTTAACTTTAATGGAGCATTCTAAATCGTAAACAATGGATGCCATGTTGTTGCTGGCAAGTGTGTATAAAATATAAGGATGTAGTGAAATGCCCCTACTGTAGTTCTTTTCTACTTCCAAGGCCCCAGCTGAAGTCTTAAGCATATATTGGTGTTTAGTCTATGTCATTGTTAATAACAGCTATGAATCCCACCCAGTGACTGTCACCAACAAGTGTTTAAATTTATTTAGTTTATTTAGTATGGTTGTTGCACTTTTTTCTCCTTACAGGCACCCATACTTCTGACTTTTTTCTCAGAAATTTGACTTATCATATCAGAAGTCAACCCTCAAAAATAATAATAATCCTCTTCCATAGATTCATGAACAAGCCGACCAAACGCAGGTAAATAGTAAGTGTTGGGACTAGCATCTGACATCTCATTTCCTAATACTGCAGTGGTTTAGACACAAGTTTATATTTTTCAGTCCACAGTCTGAGAGGAAGCAACTGATGTGAAATATGGAATGAGCGTGGGGAAATGCAGGAGGAGATAGAAGTGGGGGCAAATGGGGAGGAGGGGTGAACAGGGGTCATATCGCCTCCTTCTCTGCGGACTCTGAGGTGCATGGAGTTCTGGCTGCCCTGTCTGGGTTCCTGCTCAGTAACACTGCCTTTCTTTCTTTCCTCTGGGC
>JALDNG010000268.1:50000-55000 GCA_024349245.1 Neodontobutis hainanensis
AGGCCTATTTGGCTTTTGAAATATATATATATTGTTTGACACCAAAGATCTCTTGAAAAAGAAAAGCACACACCAAATCAGTCAGATATTAGCTGTCTTTCTGTTAAACATCAGAAAAGTTATAAAAATATAATTTTCTATAAAACAATTACTTGGTCAGTATTAGTCTAATAATTTTTTGATTGTAACTATTTATTTATTGAGATTACTGATTGAAACATGGAGCATTTAGATGCAGAATCTGAGCATGAGCAGGAAAACTCAGGAAGACTTCTAAGAATTGACATAAACAAAAATTTACTTCCATGCTACTGATTTTGTGTGGACCACCAAAGGTCAGGTAAGATTGAAAACAGGGACTAGACAACACCAGTCAACTAATTGTTTTTATTTTAAAAGACTAATAAACCCTTCTGGAGAGGGGTCGACATGTATATTCTTATGCTCCGTGAAGTCATCTGTTGTGCAGCACAGAACATGACAGATAAGGTGTGTCCATGAGCCAGATTTTCACATGCTGTGTGGTCGTGCCTCCAGAGGTGAGCAGAGGAACCTCACCCTTCAACAACACAACTACAGAGTACAGTGTCTTGTATCTCTGTGGAGCTCTGCTCTGCCTTTCCCAGTAAATGACACAACATGGAAAAAGGAAAGATAACATGCTATATCCAACATCAGTATTAGGCCAGTATTCCCATGAAGGTGTGTTTTCCACTTAAGATGAGTCAGCAACTACATGAGAAAAGATATACTCACTATCACAACATAACATTCAAAGCAAACACAATAACGTGGTGTGTGAGGATGATCCAAGCAGCAGCAATAAGATTCAGTAAGAGTATTGGAAAGTTTACATCATTTTTTTTTCAAAGCAAAGTAGGTCAGGATGCCCTTCCCTTTTTCAAGTGGGCTGAGGGTCTCCCTGACGTACATGTTCACAGTGTGACTGGCTAACAGCGATTAGCCTGGCCTTCTTCTGTGACAGGTGCACCGTCACGCTTCCACAGGCCAGGCCAACACACACGAGGCACTAGTCCATCATTTGGCCCTGTGGGTAATAACAAACAGCTGATTGAAAGGCACCTGATCAAACTGGCCAGGATAACTGCACAGATGTTAGAGGCTACATTTGTATACCAGTTTAAGTTAACCACAGTGTGCATTTGCTCAAAAGGAAAAACACATGGGTTATAGAAATGACCATGTTAAAAGCTACATAACAGACGTTCCTCTTTCTAGAGTTTTCCACAAACTGAGCAATGCACTGCACCTTTTTCCAATTGTATAGGCTCTAATTACTTTCAGTCTAAGGGAATCAACTTAGTTTTTTTACAGTTCTAACAAAAAAAAAAAAATCTTGGCACCTGAATTTTATTGTGGCATGGCGCTGCTTCCCATGTCCACACCAGTTTAATCGAAAAAACACAAAGAGCAGGAGCTTTGCCCTGTTTGGCAGGCAACACAATACAGTCAGAGAAGTAATAAGAATAAAAAAAAACTGAAGAAAAATCCAGACTCATACTCTGTCTGCTTTTTTATTTGCATTATGAATGTGCAGTATAATGTGACACTGCTTACTGTGGAGGTGGGAGTCAAATTGGATTTTATGTTTAAGAAATTACACTGAGTGAAAAGAATCAGTGTAAGTGCTAACAAAGACGTCTCTGTAGAGAAGACATGTCTATGACTTGCAATGGTAACGATTTTAACACCACAATTATACAAGAACTACTTTAATTCAATGAATCTACATGGACACAAATGAATCTCAATACCTTCATGAAGAGGGAATTTGAAGGTGTTACCTTTAATGCCATTGCCCTGTGCTGATGTATTTTTAACTTTTGAGATTTGATAGCCCTCGTGTCTCATATGAACCTGTACTAAATGCAAATTGCTATGTTTGCATCTTATTTTGCATCCAATTCAAATTTCTCAGTTTTCTGTGGCATCTGGAAAAGTACCAGTGTAGTACCAGAAAAGTACAGGTGATGCAGGCCATGCAAGAAAGAGTCTTGCTTTGAATAACAAATGAGCTCAGTTCAGCTCAATGCATTTTTTAATGCAAAGTGTCCCATTTGGACTGATGCCTATCGCTACACATATTACTGCTACTGCGGCTGACAAATAGGGAAATGAGAGGTGCAAATATGACAGTTACCCAACTCTGGCACAAATGCTTTACTTCCCTTTTCAGTTGTAGTATAGTTTGGTTGTTTTAAACTTACATTTACATGCTCAAAAAGATGAACAAAGACTGTCAGCCATTTCCTTTGATCATAATAGGAACATGACACAGTACATGACATTATTTTTTTCCTAGTCACACATAATGCAGAGAAAGAAATGCTGATCATGTTGTTACCTAAACATCCTCATGGACTCCCTCCTTAGACTCAAAACACTCCAGCTGTTTCCCAGGGAGGTGAAACCCAAACCAGAGCACCCTCGACTCCTCAAACTCTCAATATGTCCTCTACAAGAACCTTTGAAAATAAAACACACCGGCAAACCCCTGCCTAAAACACTTGCTTCATGAGCTACATATAAGCGTGCATGCCTCCAACTCCATGGAGAAGTCTTTAGAGATTTCCTCAGCCACTGTTCCAGAAAGCAGATTTATGTATCGTGCAGATTAGGGCTGATGCTTGAATATTTTTCCTTAAGTGAAAATAGGAAACGAGGTTTATTCGCATATGGATTCATTTTGGTTGCAAATTAAATGCATCAAATAAATTAACATAATTGATCCTGATATGAGACTAATATGACACAAAACAACATGAAAAAGCACTCAATAACAATAAGTGAACAAGTCAGTGAAATAGTCAGTCTGATTTGACGTAGACCAGTGACACGTTCATACAGCTTCCCACACTCAGCAACATGTGGAGAAATGCAAGCTCCAGATGGCTCCATGTTTAGAGATCAATCATCTAATGGTCATCTTGCACAAAAACAATGTGCGCTACAAAAGAGAACCCACAATGCCTTGTGTCCTGGGTTTCAGGTGAACTGGGGAGAGACAATAGAATAATTTTATGTCTAAATTTTCTTTTAAGAGAAAGAAATATTGCTGGGGATTAAAAGTGATAAACTCCACTAAAATGCCTGTTCTAATCTTAAATTGTATTTATATTTTTAGATTTGAGAAAATCTTCTAACAAGCCAAACACAAAAAACAAATGAACAAAGGAACAAACACAGCTCAGCACAGCTCCAAGGAGACAGAAAAAAAAGGAAAAATATCCATGGCTAGTCCACCACAGCACTGCTCAGCACTGAGGCCACAGCAGAGCCAGCCAAGTGAAGGAAAGGGGTCCACACCTCCAGGAACTGTCCCTTTTTGGGATGCAGCAGACAGGACCAGTATTCCAGAGGGAAAAGCTCCATGACAAGTTTGTGCCAGTTAGATTTGGATAGCATATGTGAGATTGTAACATAAACTGGTGGAGCCTGAACTAACATAGCCAACATCTCTATAGCCCAAGAGCAGAAACACAGGATCCAGATCCAAAGTCACTCCAAATATTTTCCTCATGTCTTACAGAATGTCTGTCCAATATAATCCAATTTAACTGGACCAAACACAGTGAGTAAAAGTCTCTTCCACTGATTTACATTTTAGACACAAGTGACATTTGAGTGTTCATTTTGTGCCTATTACTTGGGGGAATCTGTACAAGGTGAATCATATTAAACTGTAGCTGCCTAGCATGGTTACAAACATATTTTTTTTAGTTTTGTTCCAAATAGCCTCTAATATATCCTCATCAATAGTCACATCTAAATCAGTTTGCCAAGCTGATTTATTAGCACATCTAAAACAACCAGTGCAACAATGTGATTCAACAAAAAATGGGAATTGTCTTTTTAGCCGGGCACTTTAAGCATTAACCACTCTATTTTTGATAATGAGTCAAAAACTGGTCCACCCTAAAGACAAGAGCCCCCTCCCACAAACAGAGTAATGTGGTTTATGCAGTTCATGTAGGGAAGAGTGCAGTGACAGTTATGTTTGAGAAAAGAAACAACAGCTTCACAAGAGGATGTATCAGAAGAACAGAAGAGGCAGTCCTGATGGAGCTGATTCTGCAATCCACCTCCACCTGTCCTCAAAGGAATGCCCTTTGAGAACAACAATGTCTGAATTTTGGCCAGAGAGGCCAAATGGTTTGAGAGAGGGGTGAAGAAAGCCATTTTTGTTCAAATGGAAAAGCCCTGTCTAAATATAGGTGGGCTTAGTTTGATGTTTCCTAGTATTTACAACAGTGTTTTGAACCAAAATCAAAACAGTTTTACTCTAGATCAACAACAACACCTGAATAGAACAGTGACACTAACAACTCACCTGAGCCTTTAACGACTTTCACATCAGGAGTCACTCTGTCCTTTCATAGCAAACAACTATGAAACCAGAACAGTCTGGTCCCATCAGGTTTAGTTTCAGGTCAAACCCCTCCTGCTAGAGAAATAAGCTCAGCTCTTTCTTCAAGATACTCAAAGACTCATATCCATTATTCATTCACTCTACAGTCACACACTGGTAAGTTACATCTGTAACCACAGCTGCCCTGTGTGTGTGTGTATATATATATATATATATATATATATATATATATATATATATATATATATATATATATATTTGATTGATAATTGTGTCAATAACACAGTTTGTTTCTTTCTATTGTGAAAAAGTTAAAACAATAGCTTGGTGCTTATCTTTTATCTAACTGCCTACATGACGCAAATGGCTGCAAGAGTCAGGAGGAATACTAAGTGTGTGGGACATTGGGCTCTTTCAAAGCGCAATGCTGTGGAGCAAACTGTCAAGCATATTCAGGGCATACTTTTGCAGGACAAAAGGATGCATTCTCATTGGAGTTATATTACTAAATGTCGACGGATTTTGTGAAGTATGGAAAAGAATGCTATGTGCGTCACAATATCCATTAAAAATACAGTATTTTTGCAAAATGAAGCAAGAGAAAGCTTTT
>JALDNG010000268.1:60000-142500 GCA_024349245.1 Neodontobutis hainanensis
AAGTGAAGTTATTATACACAAATGTATACCTAGAGTTACTGCACATGTGACAGTCTGCTGTCAGCTTGAGGAAATAACAATCCAAAAAGGAGCTGCTACCTGAGTAACACAAAAACGCCTTGTATCTCCTCCACAATCTTTAATTGATATGAACATGCACAAACCGCCGCTTTATAAAACAGTTATGTGTCGGAGAGAAAACACTGCAAATAATCTGGAAACACTTGAGCTCTTTTTATACTTCTGATGTTAAAAACGAGTGTGGCTGACAGCCAAACACACCCTGAGACATTTTGGACTAATTGTTTCCTTCAGTTTCCAACCCCTTCCTCCAAACGGCCCCATTCCTTACCACCACTCCGCCTTTTCTAATAGTTTTAAATAAAACCTTTTAAATTGGTCCAGTAAACCCCTCATTATGGATTAATAGAATGAATTTAGGATAGTGCAGGGTAAAGGGTTACTGGCAGGTCCTGACACAGAGCAGCTGTCATGACAGTTAGCCACTGTAATTAGAACCAATGGAGTTAACCATCCCCAGGCCCTCACTAAGAAGACAACCTGGGAAACTCATTTGTCCACAGACCAAAATGGGAAACATCTACTAACCAGAGACAGAAGAGGAGTTACATCCATCAGTGTGAGGAACATTATGAATTACTCTGATGCTTACTTTAATTTTTATTAAAGCAAAAAAAATGTATTTGGTGGATTAGGCTCATATCCTAAACTTTTCACATTTGTTCAAGAAAAATAATCTGAAACTTATGGACCCACTGACAACAACATTAACCCTAGAAACAGCAACTTGAACTGTAGATGTTGAACTGTGAGTTAAAAATATGACATTATTTTTTTTTTTAAAGAGTTTATGGTATGACCAAGTCAGCTGCAGCTTTTATAGCAAGTGATGGCAAAAGGACAGCACTGTGGAAATGTGGAAATGTACATAGCATAAGCAGTATGCAATAAGCAAACTAGCCCATAAGGATGCAACTTTTTTCATTTTAATCATATTTTGATTCCTCATTCTTTTCATTTTTATAGTCAATGCCACATTTTAGTCATCTTTAAGCCCCTCCCACAGACTGTTGGGCTTCTTTGTTGACATTTCTCAGTGGTACAGCTATTGGCTAAGACAAGAGTTCTCAGATCCTTGTCGGCCCAGTAGGCAAAGGCCTCTACAATAGATGGGTTTAATGGGACTTCCTAAAAGCTGACTTCACAGCAGCATCCTTTCAAATACCTACTTTCTGTATTGTCTTTATTGAATATATCCAGTGTTTATATTTAAGATATTTCATTTAAAAAAATATATTTATAAAAGACTGTTGCAACTGTAAAATTTGTTCTAATTACATTCTTTCACAGTGTGTGAAACCAGTGTGTGCTTGATGTGGCGCGGGGTGGAACATGGTTTATTAGTGGATAGGGAGCAGGTTCCACATGTGGTTAGGCTGTGGTTTGGACTTGTCTGGGTGAGAGGGATGGCATAACAGTCTGCAGTTTGCCAAGTTTACTTTGACTCATGCAATTAGTAAAATAGGGCTTGCTGCTTGGGTTGAGTTGTTTAGATTATTATATGTGGAAATTTGAGACATTATTAAATATATCAGGATTTTGGGAAATGATTTACTGTTGGTCTATAACTGAGATATAGGGTAGTGACCTGGGCCAATAGCTCAGGAAGCTTGACTGAAGGCCCTCATTTAAAATCTGTAAAATAATCTTTTTAGATGCATTTTGCTTGGTTCTTTTGGTTACTTGTGGCACATGTATGGCTATCTCTGCTCGGTTCTTCTTAATCAAGGGCGCAAAGCACACACACTGTGGCCACAGTCACTTACAATAAAGAGATGCTGGCATGAAGAGGCACAGCAGATAGTAGATAACACTGTCTCTATGTGTCATGTTCAAAAAACATTTTTTTATTTTCTCAGTTTTCTTTGGTCATCCCCAATAAGCCATCCGATGATGATATAATGATAATAATACCGTTACAATTTACACAATGTTCAGAAATATTAAAATGTTGGCGATGATTTATAATTTTTTTGGTCACTCCAATGACAGATTTTTTTTTTTATCTTCGCATTGTTTTTAAATCACCAGTTATGCCCTAATCCATAAACTCTTTTGATTAATATTACTGTCTGTAAATGCATCTAGAACATTTAGGCTTGACAGGCTCTTTCAAGAAAACCTAGAAAACACACCAACTGCAATGTGTATGTCTTGTTTTGAAGTAATAAAAAAAAATTACAACTTTTCCTGAAACCCAAAGCAAGGCTGAATTAATATGGGATTGAACATTTAAGTTAAGTTCATTGCACAAGCCTGGAGTAGTTTATACATACAACACAATCAGAGGCAGAGTCCCCACATGCAACACACACATGCAAACACACCCCCACACACTGATCAAGCCAATAACGACCACTTTTTTCAATGTAAACAGCCAAGTATGAGAAAGATGACTGCACATTTCTTACCTGATGCAGCTTTTCTTTGGTTCTATAATACCCACAGTTGTGTTAGTTCCAACTGGGCTCCGCTAAGCCACCTGTACTGTAGACCGGGCAAAGCAAACTGCTGTCAAAAACAAACATACTTTATCTTTTCACAGAGAGGGACAGATTAAAAAAAATAATTCCGCAATATACGGACACAAAGACACCTTTAAAAAAAACTGTGATTCAATCTGGTCTATTATCCTCTGAAGCTACACAGACACAGAAGTTACTTCATGTTATAAACAAACCATGGGGACATATTTATTTCCTCTTCTGGTCTGTAATACGGCTATAAAAAAATGAAAGCAGACTTGTGGAGTTGGGGAATAGTAAACAAACTACTGTAAGCTGCATTATATCAAAAGTGGGTTAAGATTGTGTGTTGTTGTTTAAATGTGTGATATCAAAATAACTGAATTGATTGGTGCGTGATCTCGTACTGGAGTGCCCCCAGCAAACTGTAAGGGTTTGAGTAATACCAATTAATACTTTCTAGGTGAAGGTAATATTGTAGGAACACTTCCATCTATGAATATTTACCTAACTAACTCAGAGACACATTATTTGACCTAAGTCTCTGGTTTACAGCCACAGCATTCTTTTTCAAATGCAGTTTTTCAGAAATTCCCACTTTTTATGAAAAGAAAGAGAGATATAGAGTAAAAGGAACATGCAACATAGTTTCAGTATGCATTTTCAATTTCTATTAAGATAGAATATAATTATGTTATTCAAAAATCCTCTAAATGGTTACAAATCAACACAGACCTATTACAACACGAGTATGAATGTGGTTCAAATGAAAACGGCGCTGCGTTAATCTTTAGCATAATAAATCTCTGAACCAATCAGGAAACAGTGGTGATTTATTCCAGCCAATAGCGGGCTGAAGGAGGAGTGACAATGTGCAAACTTCAAGTCAAGTTGCGGTAACGTGGCGATCTATCCTCACACTGAGGACCACAGGTTGGACGCGCGCACATCCAATGACAGCGCACCAGACCACAGCACTCAAAACAAACAGAAACAACTTCAGGAAAACAAGCGGACTCTACTCACTCGGGGTTTGATCGGGATTTACTGTTGCGCACTGTGCGTAAACGACGCACCGTAATAAGGGCACTTTGTATATTTTTTTATTGCGTACTTCTGGAGTTTCATCTGTAAGGACGGCAGTATGCTAAAAATGACGGAGGAGCATGATAAGTCTCTGAGCGAGCAGCCCTGCAGTCCTTCAGGCACAAACAGCTCCATGTCCCAGGACGAATCCGACTCCGACGCGCCGTGCTCTCCCACGGGCTCCGACGGCCAGGGCTCTCTGCACGGCGGCTTGGGAAAGAAGCTAGACATGGACGACGATGAGCGCTTCCCGGCGTGCATCCGGGACGCAGTGTCTCAGGTACTCAAAGGATATGACTGGTCTCTGGTGCCCATGCCGGTGAGAGGAAATGGGTCACTGAAGAACAAGCCGCACGTCAAGAGACCCATGAACGCCTTCATGGTGTGGGCACAGGCTGCTCGCAGGAAACTGGCGGACCAATACCCGCACCTTCACAACGCAGAGCTCAGCAAGACTCTGGGGAAACTCTGGCGGTAATATTGTAACATTATTTTATTTGAAATTTGTAGATATGAACAAGGGATCGAGGAAGAAAGTAGAAAAACTAACCAAAGGACAAATGTAAACAATATAACATCAATAAATTAGCATTAATGTCAACTACAAGTAAACAAGACAATTATATATTTATTCAAGTTCAAATAAATGTTTTTAAGCAAGATTTTGCTGTTGAGTGTATGCATAAAAAAATGTCATTAAAATGAAACTACTGCTGGAACCTGCAGTTTTAATTGGTACCTAAATGTTAACCATAATTAATGTGACTATGTTCTCTATAGTTTGCTCTCTGAGAGTGAAAAGAGACCATTTGTGGATGAAGCAGAGAGGCTCCGGGTTCAGCATAAAAAAGACCATCCAGATTACAAGTACCAACCTCGGAGAAGGAAAAATGTTAAGCCCGGTCAGAGTGACTCAGACTCTGGAGCAGAGCTGGCTCATCAAATGTACAAAGCAGAACCAGGAATGGGAGGACTGGTCGGCATTGTGGACGGACATCACCACACGGAGCATACAGGTATGAAAAGCAAATTTTAGACTTAATTTAAGTGAGTATATATTTTTTTGTTTTTTAATGTGGTTCATACAATTTTTATTCCTTATCTCCAGGCCAGCCACATGGCCCTCCCACTCCACCCACTACCCCCAAAACAGACCTGCACCATGGAGTTAAGCAGGACTTAAAGAATGAAGGCCGCCGTCTGGTTGACAGCAGCAGACAGAATATTGATTTCAGCAATGTTGACATCTCAGAGCTCAGCACTGATGTAATTAGCAACATGGAGACATTTGACGTGCATGAGTTCGACCAGTACCTTCCTCTCAATGGCCATGCCTCGTCCTCTTCAACGCTGGCCTCAGCCGACCACGGCCAAGCTCCAGCTGCTGGCAGCTTATACGCTTCCTCTTATGGTAATGCGTCACAGTGGAGCCGTAAGAGCGCCATGTCCTCCACTTCCCCAACGGCAGGTGAGGTGGGCCAGCACCGGCTCCATATTAAAACAGAGCAGCTAAGTCCGAGCCACTACAGCGAGCACTCCCCATCACATTCTGAGTTTTCCTACAGCAGCCAGGCCTGCGTTACCTCCACTGCATCGCCTGCACCTGCGTCCTTCTCCAGCTCACAGTGTGACTATACAGACCTCCAGAGTTCCAACTATTACAACCCTTACTCCAGCTACCCATCCAGTCTCTATCAGTACCCCTACTTTCACTCATCTAGGAGACCGTACAGCAACCCCATCCTAAACAGCTTGTCTATGGCACCTGCCCACAGCCCCACTGCCTCCAGCTGGGACCAGCCCGTCTACACCACTCTGTCCCGACCTTAAGGGCCCCACAAACAGCACTTATTCAGATCAATGCACTACTAATAAAGGAGAAGATGGCGGGAATGAACACGCAACAAGTAAAAGTGCCTGCTGATTTTATACAAAGTTCTATCAAAACACCTTACTTTTTACATGAAGTTGTGTTGTTGAGCCAAACTCCTCCATGAGGACATATCACCTTCATCTGCACCCTTCACATCGCCTTTGAGTCATTGTGTACTCACACTTAAGGTACAGCAAAAGGCGTTGTGTAGGAGAACCGTTTGGCCTGTGTCTGCACTGAAGCAGATGGGATATTGATACATTGGGGAATGTATAATGGACAACGTGATTCCCATTAAGTTCTATGCTACACTGATGGACATTTGCTTTCTGTCTTAACTAAATCGCTCTAAAGAATTTTAAGTGTCATTTTGGCATAAAGTCTTATGTTTGTGCATTTTTTTTTTTTTTTGTTTTTAGTAGTTTTACATATAATGTTGATTTGGTTATTTACAATACTGGTTTGGCTTTTATTTAAAAAACGACAAGTTAATGAAGGGCAGTACAAGTGCAGTGGATATCATTCCGTTAAAAAAGACTATGAAACATCTCCATTCCATGTTGCAAACCAAACAGAGTAGGACCAACGGACTTGCACAGGACAAAACAGGTGTCTGACAGCTATGCTTGGCAAATTGCGATTAGTCATGATCTAGGGTTAAAGGAAATGGAGTAAAATAACACCACACACTCTGAGTGACATGTCAGCTGGACCTTCTGTACACGGACGGACTATATGTGAATATATATCTACTACATGTGTGACAACTTCCTTGGACTAAAGATCCCATGATCTAATCTAATCCACAGAAATAATCCTTCACTGAAAATCTTTGAACTGTATCATTTTTTAAAGTGTTTTTTAGCGAGGGACAGAAAAATTGAAGAAGATTGTGTTGGGGTTTTTGCCCCACATTATGTCATCAGCCATCAAGTGCCAATTCATTGTTGCAGTCTTGCACAAAACATATTTGTGCCTTTTAACACATATCATCTGTATTTCAATTTGAAACTGGAAAGATTAACAATTTACTGTCAGCACACAATCAGTAATCCACCGAAACGCACTTACTTAGGACTTATTTTGATATCATTACACTCTTGGCTTTTAATATCCTGTGAATTTGTCTTGCTCAAAGTTCTATTCTCAAAAAAACATCTTTGTATATTATTATGGTGTATAATAATTTTAAGAGGCTGTGAAAATTATTGCTGTTGTATTAACTCAAGTTTCATTCACTCATGCACAGCTAACCCATTTGCTGTTAATTTTTTAAAATAAATGATTCCTTTTTCTTGAAATTTGTTGTGCCAAGTATTTTTTATGAACTAGTAAAAATCCTTATTCAGGAATCTATTTCACCCACAATTGTTTTCTAATTATTAAAAACAGCATTAAATTTCTGTATACTCAGATTATTTTGCTTTCCATGCAGGTGTCACAACTTTTCTCAATCCCTAATCTCACACTTTGTTTGACGTTGCTTGTATAAAAATCAGCACACTTTTTAGAAGAGGAGTATGAAGTAATCCTGTCTCCTGTAGTCCGATGGGTAGAATGCTCAAGTTGGCACCAGTGTGCATGCCAAGCAGCCGTCCCTAACCAGCCCGGGGAGAAGCCAAGTGCCAGGGCCGCGCTGCTGAATTTTAATGATTCATTATGTCGAGGGGCCCCATTGTGTCCCTTTATCCGGAGAGCTAGAAAGGAATTAATTGGACAGAAAATGGAAGGGCAAGGGGAACTGACAAGCCATTAAGAGGGTACTGAATGGACGATTAGATGCACACGGGGGAAGACTCTTCCCCCGTTGCTGTCTCATATCACAGCCCTCCACAAACAAAAAAACAACTCAAACAACAACCACAACGACCACAAGACCAAACTGTAGAAATCATATCAGCGCACATTATCTGTAGATAATAAAAGGAGATAATACCACAGCAGATGGGGTGTGGGTGGCTCAAGAACGACTTGTTGTTTTTCTTCCCTCAAAGTCTTTTTTTTTTTCACTGTGTTTGCCAAATACTTTCAGGAGGAACACTTGAGAAATAACAGGAGTGAATAAAAGTGAGGCAAAAAGGCTCTTCAGGGTGCTTGGGTCTTGTTTCCTTGGAACATGTCCACAGTTGCTTCTTGGGCCTCTTGAAAGACCTACTGTAAATAGCTAAAAATGAAGTGGAATGCAGTGTGGGCTGTATCAGTGCACAACTGAATGAATGAATAAACAGATGAATGAATAAAACATCTACTAAAAAGATCAATGTAAGACAAATGTACACTCATATTTGACATTTAGTACTGACACTGTTTCTTACCAAAACACATTCAGTGTATTTAATTGACATATTATATTAACCATAGTGTACTCTAGCTGCCCTACATTCCAGCTGTCACAGTTGTTGCTGATGGGGAAAGGCCATTATTAGCAGAAGATGGACTCTCAAACTGGACCCGAGGGACCAAAGGAGTTGAACCCAGTGGGACTGGTGCTTGGCCACCTGACCACATCCCATTGTTGGGAGCAGGATAACTTGCCTGGTAATAGTCTCATCCTGTCTAATGAGCCTGGCTGACTCAGGGCATGTTTCAGGGAAAAACAGAGAGCTGGGAACTGTGAAAACTCTGAGAATGTGCAGCTGATTTGCAAGGGAAATGAAGTGGACATAAAGCATGGTTAGAGCCTGAATCTGCCTGGCCCAAAGCCACGTGATACTCAGTGTCTTTTTAATGAAGCTTCTTCTTTCTTTGAGCTGACCAATGCTGTTTTATTAAAATTCAAAATAAATATGGCATTTTGTGTGTCTCATAATTAGCAGTATTTCCTAGGCAGTTACGTGGACCTGAGAGTCCCACTGTTAAGGTGAAATGACTTCCTGCTTCACTAAATGAAGATATATTGTATAACTGGTATTCCCATGTTTGTTTGCCCACCTGACCTGGCTAATCTCAACATAGTGACAGACAAGACCAAAATCTATAGGAAAAAAGAAGAAGCACAGAAATAACTCCAGGGAAGTCAAGCTCTTCCTGTGGGAAACAAAACACTACTAAATCTGTATTCATTTTTCTATTTTGTTTAAAACACCATAATATTTAAAATTATCATAAAAAAGCAGCACAATCTACCCATTCAACAAACTGTTACAATTTTAAGTTAATTTTTTGAGTGTGGCTTCAACCTGCTTGATGCCAGATGGAGCCAGATTACTGCACGAGGGGAAGTCAGACAGTGTCACATTACTCTTACTACTTTCCTGATGAGGAAAACTTTCTGCTTCTTGGTTTGAAATTCATATTTTGTTAAAGGAACTTTAATACAGATAATTATGCACAAGCAAGAGCTGTATTACTATAACCTTAGCCAATATTGCTGTTAAAATATCAGGGAATAACTAATGAGTTGCCACAGGTTGAATGTTCATACATTATAAATGAGAGAAATACATAAAATACAGTTACAATTTGACATCTGGTCGCTTTGTGTTCTCTGAACAGTTGTCCACAGTCTTTCACTTTATTTTTTCATTTGTTCACTCCTTTTCACTTTTTCTTGGCACGTCTTGATTGCGAATGTGGTGGCAGCATAGCTGCTCATCTTCCTTCCACAGCTTTAAGACTTGTTGATTAGTAAGTATGGCTGTATTTTTATTGTCACAGCTTTGTGCTTTTGTTGAACTGTGGCAATGCTCCATTGTCATGTACTTTCTCAATCTTTATTTTAAAGTCCAATGATCTGTGCTTTAGTTACACAAAACACTTTTTTTGAATCAATCTTTGAGTTTATAAAAACAAGTTTTATCAGAAAATTGTTTTAATATGTATAATGTTACTTAATCTGGAGAGTTTTATGTCAATAAGAGAATGTCTCTCCTGGCCGATGTGTCTAAGAATGATGAATTAGCATATTGCTGCCCGTCCCACACACACTCACATTGTTACCCTCTCTTGTAGCCCCCAGCACCCACTCAAGTTGCACTGATGAGACGGAGCAGAGAAAAGAGAGCCACCAGCATGTGGGATCCTCCAAGACCCTGGAATGTGGAGTGTGGGAGGAACATTTGCCACACATTTCTCATGCTACTGATGCAGTGAGGTAGCTGAAGAGGTAGACACTAGACACAAAGCACAGAGAGACAGGACAGAAGGCTGGAAAGATGCAGGTAAAAAAAAGGAGAATGTTCTATGCAGTCTTGTTGTTGGCAAGAGGCTTGGCAGGAAGTGCAGCACGGACAGCAGGACAAGTTTTAAATGTAGCCGAGTGTTGGCAGAGCCACCTGTGAGTGCACTCGGTGGGAGCACCAAATCTTGCAACATGGCCATTTCAACAAAACAGAGGCGCCATCATTTACCCCGATTGTGAATGTGTATTTTACATCTGCCACCCCTTTTTCTTTACTTTCTCTAATTCTCACAATATGTTGCCGTGAGGAATGTATTTTATAAACCATGTGAATTGTACATAACCCACCGCAACATATTAAGTGACCATTGCAATATTTGTTTAGTGCACATATGATCAGCAACACATGTCTGTTCTCTCACACTTGATATGCTTCGTGGGATGACAAAGAGCAGAGAGTTTCGTTCTCCCATGTGGTTTTGGCTTGTTCACGAGGGGCTTGGAGTCAGGCCAGTGCATCCCCGCCACAGCCTTTGATATGGATGGACTTTATTATGTAACTCAATCTATTGTCATGGGATAAAACAATATAGGGTCAGCAGGAGAGGTGTGCCGTATGTGTGTGAGAAAGGAAAAGGTCCATTTGCACAATCTTCTCCCGCCTCATTACAGTCCCGACCCTGAGGAGCTGCAGCATTTTGACAGTAGACCCTTGGCTTTGAAATAAACCACACACTGTATTAACACCAAAAATCTCCAAAAGGCATTCTCACTTTGCAGTAGTAGAAAGAAGTGTGAGAACATCTTGCAACAAATTTGTCAGGAATTCATTCACTAAATTTGGCTTTGTTTTTCTCCCAATATCCTCCCAATCTTTTCCTTAGAGTACTCATAACGTGGTTGTGACATTATTAGATGCTTTAAGGCCCGTCTACAACCCACATTATAGACATACTTTTAAACTAAGGTAAGGTTTACGAAGGTAAGGTAAACTGCAGACATCAGTTTTCCAGAGAGTTTGGTCAAGACCTTTAAAACTCATGCTAAGGTTAGAGAGACTATTCAGTTGATTTGACTGTGGCTACTGTGAGCGAGGAGAAGCTGTGCAATATTTACATGTATGAAAATGAGAGTATCTTGTTTTGAAAAAGGTGATAACAGAGAAATGCACGGCAATGCTGAGGGAGTCTATGTAAATAAGAGACAGTAACATAGAGTGGTAGTATTTAGTCAAACGTGGAGTTTCATTTGTCGGTGAGCGCACATAACAGACATGTAATGAGAACTGAGTAAAACTGGCCTTTGCTGATAGTAACTAGCCTTTTCTTTTTACTTTAGTTCTGCTCCTTTACTCTCAGCAATGTCACAAATCAAGTGAAAGCGCTACGAAAAATATAGTTGTCATTTTCACCAAGAAACCACAATGAGGTTTGACAGCACTGTGTTGACTTTTCTAAAGTTCAGTATTATTGGAATTAAGACAGCCCTCAGCCAATAAACCCAAAACATTAACGGCTTGGTTTGAATTCAAAATCAACATCAACTGAGATCAAATATCAGTCTGTTTGGTGTCATTAAACTGCTTACTGGCTGTGTTTTGTTAAACTTATTTTTTGCTGAATTCCCATGACTACAGATAAAAGTCTCTCCTTAGTTCTTGGGCCAAGAGTCAGAAAGAGACTTGTGGTTCTCCCCAATATGTCCCTAGTTGTCCTACACTTACATTGAAATCCAGCGGCTCAGCTTGCAGCATCAGTCAAAGTGAGAAGTGAAAACCACTGTGAGCCTGAGCCATGATGTCACATGGTCACGGAGTAATGGCAGTGTCGAATTTTAAAGCGACTTTTATACAGAGAATGACAGCTAATGCCTGCCAAGCTGTGGGGAGTGGTGACGCAGTGAACTCTTGTTATGCTCCAGTGAGAAGACTAGCAGCTAATGAGTGTGACCTTTGACCCCTTAGCCATCAGCATACTACAGTTTCCCCACTATTTATTGGGTTGAGGTCAGAATGATCAGTATAGCTTTAGGGAGAAATTAAGGCCACTGCAGGGGAGAGCGCTCAAGTCATGAAAGAAGCACAATGTATAGCTTAAATATCAGCAAATGTTACCATGGGTTATGGAGCACACAGAAGTAGAACGTGCAAAAATGCATCTGCTTAAGGCTTTGTTTACACTGCAGGAAAAAGTGTCCCTAACCAGAGTTTTTACTCATCAGCCGATGTAATGCCTAAAAACTGAAGTAATTAGATGAGTTCTAATTGTTTTCAATGATATTGTATTACTGTTGTCGGTTACAGTGCTTTCTGGGAGATACTGGCCACAAACAAGATCAGTGGAGCTGCAGATTTCAGCTGTGTTTGGGATATGGTGGACACTTGGATAGTGGACACTCAATGGGGACAATTGGTACAAATACTTCTGTCTGTGAATTACACTGACTGTTTGTGGTCTAATCCTACCACTTTCTACAATAATTCAATAATTTTAATGTAATCTCCCACTTATTGTGACATTTGCTTTGCGTGTACACAGTCTGTATGTGAGCATATGTGAGTGTGCGTAAACGTATCTGGGGCTAATCCCAGCGTGACAGGGGCCGAAGAGGAGTCAACACATGTGCACATCTTTCAACTGTGGTTGGCTGTGTTTAGTCTTGCTTTGTCAGCACTTCTTGAATGTGATCCAGAAAAGCTTTCAATTGGCCTTAATTTTTGACTCCCTGTGAATCGTGCAGGTTGCCCTGTGAGCTCACTGTCTACAGGACTTCCCCGTCATAAGACCAAAACTAAATCAAGCTAACAAAATGATTATAAAAATATGACCCTGATTTCCTTAAAACAAAGAATTCCTCAAGGTTTTTCTCCTGTGCGGACTTTCCACAGATTACCCATTATTCCTCATCCACGCCAGGTTAGCACTAAGGTGGTGCTCTATTTTTTTTTACTTGTCCCCAAATTACTTTATAGTCATTCTATTAGCTAAACAAGCCTTTCTTGGGCAACAGATTTGAGGATTTTCCCCTAAATTCAAGCCCTGCATTGGGGTCTCTGGCTTCCTTTTGAAAATAAAAAATGAGGTCATGCAATTATTCATTAATTGCAGTGAAGGCTAGATTTGAGATACCTGCACAACTTTAGCATATACTATTATATCATTATATAATATACTATTATTAACTCTCTAACTACATGGTTGGAATTGTTATATTAAAATATTTTTATCCAGAGCTAAACATATTACACTGTATATCATTAACGGCCAACACATTAGAGAGAGCTTGGGGACTTTAAAGGAACAAGGCTGAACATAATTAGTGTGAGCTTCATCACATACTCCGTTACAATATTCTAGTGTGCAAAATGCATGGCATATTAATGAATCAATCATGAATCTTGATATTGTAAACCTTTTATGAATCTATTTGAGATAAACCTGGAGGACAGTACTAACTGGCCAAACACGGGACAACTGTTGAGTGCAGTAATAACTTTTGCTTTCTCTGCCCTTGCAGCTGTCTGCTCAGCCAGGTCCTCACTTCATAACAACAGCTGAGGCTCAACCTCTTTCATTGCAGCAACCTCCATGTCATGACTGGCAGCACATAGACGTGTCATAACACCCCTTTTTCTACTTTCTACTGTTTCTCTTAAAGCTTTAATATCAAACGCTGAATATGCCTTTTATTCCTTAGCAGTAGTCCCCCAGAACAATGCCCCTGAAAGGACTGGGACCGAGGGGCATCCAAAGTACTACTGTTTGTGATGCAATAAACAGTGTAGTGAGGTAACTGATAAAATGCTTTTATTAACACATGGCTAAGTTTCATAAAATGCCTCGCAAAAATGAATTTGAAGAGCACCAAAAGGACGGTTTAAACAAAGAATTTCACATCCAAGCAGCACTCCATACATACAAACCACAAGATGGCACTGCTGCACTTCTCGTTTTGTTACTGTGTTCCAAAGAAACATTGCTCCACCAAGTGTTCAGTGTGACACATAACACGGGCCTAGCAATGGGAATAATGCCCAAAAAATCAAAACGACAGCGTATGATTCATGGCCTAAAGAAAGTGTGTAGGCTACTTTTGTTTTAATGCTCAACATCCACTTACAATATGATATAAATATCCAGACTTACCAAAAACAAAAGTCTTACGAGTGTTGTTTGGCAGTGAATATTGTTTAGCAACAAGTGTGTTAAAGCTTTAATACTAATAACTTTATGTTCTAGGTTTGTTCATCAGGTAACAAGGAAAGGGGAACATGTGCAGGCAGAGAGACAAGAAGCACAGAGGACATTTTATTTATCACTTCAGTGCTTGGCAACTGTCTCCATTGGAGTTACCGTTGTCATGGATACAGGCACATGATGAAGCACAAAAACTCTGCCCTAGTAAATGTTTAAAGTTTTACAAACATTGAAAAGCTCATCAGAATATTAGGGTATATCCTCCTAAAATAGAGACAAATTTATTCTATACGTTCCCACACAATGATTATTAAAACAATTTTTATATGTTTCCCATTAAAGATTTAGTACAAGAGCAACATACAGTATATACCATGTGCTTTTATCCAAGTCCTTGACACATGACAGCACAGAAACCTATGTTGTTTTATACACAGTAAAACGCACTCTGTTAGCTTTGACCATGTATAGTTCTGCCAGTGAAAAAAAACAGACCATACAAGAGGTCTGTTTTTTTACTGGCACAAATAAACTTTTGTTTTATCTGTGCGCCTCATCTGCACATTGTGTAGGGAACCCTGTAGAGCAGCTGATGGCATCTCAAAATGATTCTCAGGTCATCAATTTCTCATCTTCATTTTCGGATGGATCCCATCACACACTGTCATTGCTTCTGCATTTGGGACAGTCCAAATTGCGTTCTTCTTTTGTAAATGAGAAAGATCTTAAATGAAGTAGAGCACAAGTGACCTACGCATAAATGTCAAGAGAGTCCGACTGACTCTCAAAGACTGATAACCTGCATGTGATGTGGACCTCCTGTGGCCCGCACACTTCCGCTCTATGTTCAGGGGTGTTTTGTTCTGGTTGATATATGTCAGATATGATAAGCTACAATTATAAGACTTTCTTATAAAAATGAAAAGGTAAACTCAACAAAAACTAATGTACATGCCAACTATATTTGTGACAAATGCACAGTGACAAATGACACAGTATAAAATCATGTTGGTTGTATTCTTTCAGAATAGGCATTTATAACATGCATATAACAGTGGTAAAGACAGCTACTGTATCCTTTCGTATTCGCTTGGGCTTTGTCTTCTGCCTCACCACTACATGTGTATGGTTAGCATGGCTGAAAAATGCCGCAACCTTAGGCCAAACAGCCATTGCTTGATCAGTTAACTGTAGCAACTATTTTATGTTTAATTTGTTCTTCAAATAAGATCTTTAGAATAAGTTATTTATAGTAGGTATTCATTTTAAACCCTCTGTAAGTATATTAACTTTACCTCACAAAAACAATGTCAGACATTTTCAAATCAAGCACAGTTTCAGTTAATGCCATAACAGTCTGTGTTTAGCCTACTTCTCTGAAGCAACTGGATTATACATAACATACATAACATAAATGTTGGAACACCGCTGCAGACCCCCTCAAACAGATATGGAGGTCACATGTACATACAACATATGAGCTGTTGAGAAACACAGAGTTACGTTCTCAATCCTTGATGGATTTTTGGGGATGTGTTTTTGGTGTGGCAACACTTTTCCTATGACATTATTTGCACTTTTGTTGTTGTTTTGTACAAATGCACCTGCTTCAAAATAGCCTGAGGTAAAAACAGAGCTTCACTGCATGGTCACTAAAACTGAGTTATGTGACCCTTAATCAGATCGTCAGCTGAACCCCAGTAGCCTAAAAAAGACTTTGGAGGGTATACATCTCTTTTTGTGAAGAATTGACTGCCAGCGTCCAACAAATATTGATAAGGGGCCCCTACAATACTCACATAGTATTTATGTTATTATTATTTTTGTACTTTTCCACTTACATACTACAGTACTGATGTTTTTACATTTGTTTTGTTCCTCTTATTAAGGCCTTTCCATGTGCAATGTAATAAAGTACTTCCTCTAGCCTTACTGTTCTTGGTTTGGCGTGATGCCTTTTTGAATGGTTAGCACTCCTTCCACACACATGCAGCTCTGATTAGGACGGTTTTATTCACATAATCCTTGACACAGTGTAGTACAGTGATCCACCAGGACTCCCTCTGTTATACTGTCATCTGTGCACGTGCTAAATATACTGTTCGGTATAAACAGGGGGTTCCATTTGGCTCTGACAACTGCTCTGTCTTACAAAGAGCTTTTGGAAAATTATTGTGGAAATTCATGGCCCTAATAGAATAGATAAAAAAAAGGTTTTCAACCTAAACAAGTATCCTACGAACAACTTAACTTTTCAAAGTAATGCAACTACACATTAAAAAGATTTTTGAACACACAATACAAAAGGATGGCAAATAAAGATATACAGGCCATGGTTCAGCGTTTGCCGCAAATAATGGAACAGTTTGAACAGTTTTCAAATAACAAATTTATTAAATGTTAATTATTTCAGAAGATACATTACAAGAAATCATACTGCAGCATGTCTAATTAGAACTAAGTGCCTTTCGGCTTATCCCCATCTGGGGGTCGCCACAGTAAAGTATTTCACATGAGTAGCTTGGCAATACCCTTCCTGACGCAACCCTCTCCATTTTTCCCACGCTTGGCACAACCTGGGACTGTGGCTGGAAATCTCCCACTTACCTCTCCACCACAGAGGAACACTACAGTGTATCTAATAGTGATACAACATTTATAGCAAGTTTGTTAAATATTGCAGCTTCAGAACCTAGAATATAAAAATAAATTTTATACTTCCACCTGTTTTTGGTCTTGACCTCTTCCTACTGTCGCTTTAAACCACTCTGCAATGTAGTGTTATATAATTAGGTGTTACAGGAAGCTTGACTGAACCTGTCGTTACCATCAACTCCCCACTACCCCCTCATTCTTTCATTAATTGGCCTCCTTCGTTTTTCAGCCTGTGATCCAAAGGCTGTCATGAAGGCAGAAAAGTTTGTTAGGTATAGTATCCTCAAGTGTGACATTTGATCATGTTCTGAGAACGCCAGCTCACTGCAGTTTTAACAATGAGCATGGAATACTTTGGATCCACTACTGCGTATTCAGTTTGGTGTTGTTTTCCACTTAAGGGATTGATATTCTGATGAGGGAGATTTATAATTACAAGGAACTAGTGCAGAATCAGGCCTCTTACTGTAACCAGTAGTCGGCATATAAAGTCGCGATAGTCGCCAGTACAAGTAGGTTTAACTCGGGTTTCACAACTGACCACGTAAAATGAGGTCCTAAATAAACTACAAAAACATTTTTTTTTTACTATTTTATTCAGATGGTAGGCACTGCTTTCATGTATTTCAAAGTGATATTATGTTGTACAGTATGTATTTATCAGCTTACATTTACATTTATTCATTTAGCAGATGCTTTTATCCAAAGCGACTTACATTAAGCTTTAATTCACCAGTGTTACAGCTGGAACAGCACCGGAGGGAACGTGGGTTAAGTGTCTTGCCCAAGGAGACAACAACAAAATGAACTGTGGGGAGAGTGGGAATTGATCCACCAACCCTTCTGGCTTAATGAGGGTGCCTCCCAGCAGCCTGTTAATGAACAAGGCAGCTTTAGTTGGCTCTAGAAGGAATTCTATGATTTTCTGAATGTGACAAGCCATTGGTTCCAAATAACATTACTACAGAAATAAAAGGGGATTCATCCTAAATCGATGGTGGGCAAACTAAGGCCCGGGGGCCACATGCGGCCCGTTAGGCTGTTGAATCTGGCCTGCCAAACATTTACTAATAATTTTACTAATAATTTATTTATAATTAAACACTACATACATTTTTCCGTCAGTACTTTGCAGAGATCAGTTGATTCCACTATGACATGCTCCAAATGGAAACAAACTTACTAAAGCTAGCTTCTACTCTCCCTGGTGTGAGAACAAACAGTAAAAAGGGAATCTGAAACTGAGGAAGGTGCAGCTGTGACTGAAACGTTATATCTGGCTTCTGAATGTCTTATGGGTGGCATTTCATAACGTAAACAGGCCAACTCCTACATTATTACAACAGAAGTAGTGTTTATTTATGTAAACATTCTCTCCATGTTCTTTTTTTTATATCCAGAAATAAACGCCAAGGTCAATGTGTTAGCATGCAAGGCTAATTTATAACATCTCAAAAGAGTCAGGATTACAATTCAGTCATGATATTTACAGCACCGTTTAAAATGAAAGTGAAATTCACTAACTAGCATCCACAGTTATTTATAGCTTTATTGTTGTTTAGCATTAGACAACTGATACACCACTCTATCTTACCTCTTTAAGACAGAAGAAGAAAAAGAACCAGAGGCGGGGCCATTTTTTATACCTAAAACAGACCTGAGCTGCCTCCACGGCTCAAATGCAAGACACAAATTGACTCTTGTCTTTGCCCATCCTTATTTACATTCCTCTTCTCTCCAACCTCCAAATCCATACTAGCACTTCACCTGGGATTGTAGTTGCGCTGTTCATCAAGTAGCGTAAAAAAATTTTGCATACCGACTAATTCAAGCCACGGTGAACAGTAATTGTGTCAATTTACTCATCCCAATGAGGTGGGTTCATGAATATGTCAAATATGTCTTTTTTTGCCTAAAACTACACATAGTAGGTCTACCTTTAAATTATAGGCAATAGAAATGTGTTTTTATTAAGCATAAGTGAGTTCTGGGGAAGGGCATGTTGAACCTAACCCTCCACCATATTCCTATATTCTAATGTGGCCCTTGAGAAAATATAATTGCCCACCTCAGTCCTAAATAATAGGTCTGATAAATATTGGTTTAGATGATTGTGTTTTCTGTATGCAGCTGTCATAACCCATATACAGTAAACATAAGATATGTTTTCACATAGTCACATAGAAAAGTGAATATTATTTTGGGGTATAGAATGCTAGATAAAAGTTATGATATCTTTAGACACGTGTTATTATTCAAAACATGGCACTGGAAAGATTAGTGTTAATCTGTCGCTGAAAGTCACAGAACAGTGATAATAATTGCCAATTACCAGACCATTGGTACTGTTGGGAATGATTTCTTCTGATGAACACATCGCAACTCTGAGAAGGATTAGCTCTGGTTCTTTACGGGAAATGCAGTGATTATTTATCTGTTAACAGTAATTTCTGCATTTAATATGTATACGGTCTGAGAGCAACAGAACCAATTTAATTAAGCCATAGACAACCAAATGTGTGACTTTACAAAGGCTTCACAGGACACAACATTTATATCATTCAATCAGCTGATTACCTTTAAAAACACAACTGAATAGTGTGAACTACTGTGGCTGGAAACCTATGATACTTTTTATTTTTTATTTTTTACAGTGCTACTTCTGTTAACATTAGCCATGAATAAGTGTACAAGTAATACGTACTGTATTCTTCAAACTAAAACTCTATAATGAGCTTAATATGGGTTTGCATAAAAGAAATAAAATATGAATGAATATCAAGCTGGGTGATCCTCTGTACATGTGTATTTTCTGATGTGTTTTTAGGTTCATGCCACCCACAACTAAGTCATCTACACTTGAACAAGATTAATTAGTTTGACACAAACTCAGAGGAATAAGATGTTCTCATCCACAAACAGTTAGGATCTTCTGTTCTTTTTAATCCTCTTCCTGAGGCTTCTCCCTAATGGGAAAAAATAAATAAATATAAAAAAACAATGCTATGTTGCCTTTACTGCAGTTACAGATTACAGTTTTAAATGGAAAAGGACTCAAGGAAGAACAGTGTGTGAACTGCACAGTTGTTCTGATAGGACGACACAATGGAGAAAAACTTACTTAGGAAACAGGGCTCAGAGTAGTGTTCACAGATGCACAGGATCTATTTTTCTGCTGAGTCAGGAGAGAGAACAGCCTGTGCCGGTGTGTCTGTCTTGTGTGTGTGTGTGTGCATGCATGCTTTGCCTAACCTTTTCCACTACAGGTTCTACTTTGGTGCAGGCCGTGCTAAGCGCCCTGAGTAACGTCCTGCTCCCCTTGACTCCAATGGCCTTAGAGTGAAGGTCTTGTGATGCTGCCACCAGAGCTTATGCAAACCAGAGCACATCTTTTCTTGTTTGCATTGGCCTGTGCTTCATCCTCTGTTTTCTAGAAAGTACATAGTATGACATTCAAGGAGACTGTTATTAAGCACTGACTTTTTTCATTTGTCTTTAGTTACTTTTTTACCATAGTTTATTACGTACTTTAATAAATCAATGGTTTTACAAGATCGAATCACCATAAATATTTGACATCAACAGAGAGGAGAAAGGAATCTTTATTTTTATTTCAAATGTTATTTATTTTTATCCCCACACTGTACTTTTTCTTGAGGTAACATTAAAGACATTTACATTTCAGACTAAGGCTCTTCAAGTTTTAAATTAATGAGAAACAGCATCGTTTAAAGTGATCAAATAACATACAAATCCTACACAAGTTTGTTTTGTTTGAGATTGGTAAAGGTGAATAAGTACATTGTTTTCTAAATTAATGCAGTAAGAATAATCTGTGAGTAATGTGAGCAGATGTTTGGTGGGGTTGTGTATATGGAGAAAGTTAATGCATATGTTATCAAGGACACTTTCAACATGGAACACACAAGACAAGGCATTTATTTTTGTAGAGCCCAATATCACAACAACAGCCGGCTCAAAGGGCTTATCAGACTGCACTAGACAACATCCCCTGTCCTTAGACCCTCCATCAGGGTGAGGAAAAACTCCCAAAAAACCCAGCCGGGAAAAAAGAGAAACAAAAAAAACACATTACCCAGGAGATCAAAAGTTTGAGTCCACCCTAGAAGGAGGTAGGAGGGAAAAGAAAGTGCTAAATACTAATGAAAAAAGGCAGATGTAATAATAATATGAGCGGTTGAGTGTGTACCTACAGCTACAACCAGTGTAAACCTAACACTATGATCAATCAGTCTTCATACATTTGGTGAAATAAATATGTTTTGAGCTTAATGGCATCTGTGTTACGCCTCCTGTAATGTGCCAAGCATTTTAAGCGATACATGCAGATAATGCCACTGTAATAACTGTTGGTTTTTTGCCTAACCCAAAGGAAAGCATAATGGAAAGCATCATTTGCAATAATAACAGTTAGTAGCTGAGACCCTGAGTAGGGACTTACTGTATTTTAGGTTAAAAAGAAACTGTATATAGAGAGAAATAAACAGAATTAAAGGATATTGTTGTTTTTATAAATGCAAGTGAAGAAGTTGAACCTTTTCAATAGACTTGAATGGTTATTCATAGTGTGTATCAACATTTAACATGTTAATAGTGTTATATGTTATATGTGACAAAACTGTACAGTGTTTCTCGTGTAAGTACTAGATGTACCATTACAATTAGCCACGTTTTTAATCAGCAGTAATGAACTAAGATGCACAATTTATGATTTTCTATCAATTATCTGAGTTACATAAATGATCACATTAATCTGCAGAGCAAGAGAGCATTATACTGCAGGCTAATGAGATGTTTAACATATTTATTGTGGCATATTGCTCTCTGTGGTTTATTGACTGTTTTACAGAGCAGTAAATTGTAGGCTTGTTGTTAATTTTTTATCCCAAAAAGACACAATTTGCGCCATACGAACTATATATAAATCTGAGAACAAACGTCTGGTTCTGTCAACACAGAAAGTAAGTAGGACAATGCAGCGGCTGGAACATGCACTGAACAGTAAGTTTCGGGAGCAGCAGCAGATGGGAGGGGGCTGGCTGTTATTCAAGCCTTTGGTACAGAGAGAGACAAGACACACAGCTACCCTTGTACACAGACATACAGTACAGAGGCCTGTGTGGGGATACAGTGGTGGCTGGGCAATACAATATTATTTATACAACGATTACTTATTTGCACTGTCTTTGTCCCTAATTTAGGGCCACAGCTTACCTTAAGACCTCTTTAAATGAAACAAACAATTAGAATATCAACTCCTCTGTGGCCCCAAATGAAGATTTAGTACAGACTGTCCTAATATTCAACAAGATATTAACTTCATAAAAACGCTCACAATGAATTAGTTAAAACACATTTGATTTGGTCAAAAGCTGGACACCAAATGCTGATGATGTATTACAAAGTATAGTTTCACTCTATAACAGATGTCAATAGGCCACTACTGTTTCTTAAAGAAAAAACATGCTGTCTGATTTATATGAGATACATGCTTCGCTCAACTACAATGCCTGGAGCATCCTTCTCTTATCTTATCTCTTATCCATCAGACGACTGAACTAAGGCCCTCCTGTTTCATTTTTATGCAGTCAAAGGCTTTTCAATTGACATTCACACATGCAACCCTGGACACACCTGGACACAGTACTGAGAAGGCTTTAGTATCTGGGTCCCCTGAGGTCAAAGATACACTAAGTGCACTAAGTTGTTTTCTTAACAGCCAAGTTGATCTCTATCATTCCATAAACAGATGAATCGAGCATTATCTGAACAGCTGCCATGACGCACAGTGAAGAATCTGTTTAATGGACTCCATGGACAGCTCTGGAGTTCAGGTGAGAGATCATACAAGAGAGTGCAGCCAGGTTCAGGATTTGCATACATATGGGTTCATAGAGATCATATGTGTTTCGCCCTGCGTACACC
Source organism: Neodontobutis hainanensis (assembly GCA_024349245.1). Lineage (NCBI taxonomy): Eukaryota > Metazoa > Chordata > Actinopteri > Gobiiformes > Odontobutidae > Neodontobutis > Neodontobutis hainanensis. Next base: position 82,423 of record JALDNG010000268.1, read on the forward strand.
TACTCACCTTAGAGAACATTGATATAATGTTCATCTCTGGAACTGTGGAGCTCTCTGAGTCTGTAATGTACTCAGAGCAATGAGGGACAATTATACACATTTAGCTTAGTGTGCTGTCCAGGCTAACAGCTATAGCCAGTTCCTCATTTTGTCAGCACACTGTGTGATCCAGTAGTGTAATGGCTGTTCTTGGCCCACAGGTCCTTGTTATACAGCGACACACTGATTGTTCCACCTGGCCTTGTCTTCATTGTCTGGTCTGTGTAACAACACACATTACAGTATCTACATTTAGTGGCAGCAACACGTTTTTTTTTTTTTTTGTTTTGTTTTTTTGATATCGCTTTTCCACCTGGTAGGCACTCAAAGTGCTTTACCAGTGTTACAGCTGACACCACTAGAGGCAAGATGGGGTTAGGTGTCTTGCCCAAGGACACAACGACAGTATGAACTGTGGGGGAGAGCGGGATGTTATGATGTTTTGGGATGTTTCGAGTGGGGATCGAACCACTGAGCTACTGCAGCCCCTATTTTTGTCCTGTGAAACCTCAAATTATATTACCACTTCTTCCTTAATAGGACTCTATCCATACTTATTTTATCACTAGAAGTACTTCTGTTTACACAGGCACGTCCTTGCACAACAGACTCTGAGAAAAGAAAACAAGCTCACAGTCAAACAATTAAAGAAACGTTTTAAGCAAAAGCATTTGGACACAGTTTTCAAGGTGAAGACATTTTGTCTCTAATTCCAAGAGACTTTATCAATTCTGAGATCAACTGGTAAGAGAGCTGAGCTTATTTCTCTAGAGGGAGGGGTTTGACCTGAAACCAAACCTGATGGACCAGACTGTTCTGGTCTCACAGTTGTTACCTGAAAGAGCAGTGTGACTCTTGATGTGAGAGTCGTTAAAGGCTCAGGAGAGTTGTTAGTGACACTGTTCTATTCAGGAGTTGATGTTCCAGAGTAAAACTGTTCTGATTTAGGTTTCAGAACACTGTTGTAAATACTAGGCAACATTAATGTGAGGCCACCTCCTCTGTTCAGGCAGGGCTTTTCTATTTTAACAAAAATGTCTCCCTTTACATCCCTCTCAAACCATCTGGCCCCTCAAGTCTCTTGGAATTAGAGACCCAACGTCTTCCCCTTGAAAACTGAGTCTAGGTGCTTTTGCTTTAACCTTTTCTTTAAGATGACCAAAAAAATAATAACCTTGTCATTGGCTTTGAAGCTTAATTATGATTTCTGGCCATCAGCATTCGACACTCATCGCTTAATGATCATCAAAAAATTTATTAAAAATAAAATTATCAGCATTTGTGGTAGACACGTTTTCTAAAATAAGAAAAATATAAAAACATAATGTATGTAAAAAAATAGTTTATAACACACGTTTCAGTTTCTAATTCAGCACAAAAATGGGTTCATTAGGAGGAGGTCAAAGCTTTTCACTTTGCTGAAAATCGTTGTGTTTTGTTCCAACATGCCAGATACAGTTATTTGACTTGGCTGTAGAAGCTGATGATTATTACCATTAAAGCTTTTAGTTTCATTCACAGAAAGCCTGTTATGAGTAAGGTGGAGCATGTCTGACCTCTCTGCACTCAGTCATCTCACCGGTTCTACCGATATTTCCGATCTTTCATCCACTCAAGGGCACACAGATTTTCTCTATCCATCTTCTCAAGTATTTTAAATGACACATTTTTGTGTTCTTTTGGCAAGCAATCACATAACCTGCAGACTGAATTATTATTCAATAGCTTTACTTCAAGTAAATATTAATTGTGGCCTTGGTTGCCTGAGAATAAATCCACTGTTGTCATTACATCTGAACCTTAAGAAATAGGACACGCTTTTAGGCAACAATGTTAATGTTGATAATGAGATAAACACAGGGTGAAAAATGTTGTGACATTTGGTGGGGCTTCAGAGGGCTGCATCAAATAGAGTAGAAATTGTCGCTCGGTTGAGGTGTGGCACTGAGCAGATATAAAGCAAGGTTGTTCAAAGATAAAAGCTTTGGCTGTGAGCAGTCAGAGAGCAGTCTTAGCGCTGAACTAATTAGTCACCGCCTTGATGTCACATGCTGTGAAACAACAGGTCATGGTTACACAGCATAACATAACTGGAAGGTTGGCGGTTCAATTCCTGCTCTCCCAAGTTAATACTGTCATTGTGTTTTTGGGTGTAATATAAATCAAATCTGTTATTATTAAACACAAAAAATAGGCTGTACAATGTGAGTCTGCATAAGCTTTACAATGTGATGAAACTATTATAAGCAGGCTTCATCCAATAAAAATGCAAGACAGTAAAATATATACATTATAAATAGAGAATATATCACTTACTGCCAGTATCCGATTTGCTGTTTGAAATGCTTCAGTTGTTTACTTTATCATTTCAATATAGCTGAGACTGTACATTTCTTCACTTAAAGATTAATTCCATTTAAATACTTCAGATGATTTTACCATGACTCTTCACCTGCAGGTCTCAAAGCAGTGACTCATTACCCTGGATGCAGCCAGTGCTGAGTGGGATTTCAAAAGTATTAATCACAAGGTGTAATTGTGCGTTATAGCATGATGCGCTGTGCAATGTTGCCCTGACGCAAAAGCCAAGGAGCACTGCTGTCTAAATGGGCAGCCATTCAAGGTGATGATTACTGCCAAGTGCAGAGACATTGACATTAGTACAAAACTCATTACAAATACTTACGGGGTTTGGGTCCAGGTGGTGTATACATCAGCTTTTGTCTCTGCTCTTATGTAATATTACTTGGCATAATTGCCTTGAGGCTGATCCACCTATCAGATGTTTGTGAAATGAAATTAAAAACATCAGACTCATCTGAAGGCTGTCCCTCCTTTCTTTCTTACCTCCTCCCTTGGTTGTTTTCTCAGCGTGAGGCCATTAGAGTTACGTAAACAGTGCAGCAAAGGGCACCAGCTCAGTGACGTCTAAGGTTAAGCATTTATAAGATCACTCAGTGGTAGTCACATTTACCCACTCTACTGAGGTAACACAGATTTGTATTGACCATTAATACAGGTCCACAGAGCACCTCATGGAAACATTAAAGTTCAGTTCCAATTTTCCAAAAGTGCTTTTCACTGAGCATCTTTGGTCCATTTCGTCACAAGATATCAACTAAGTCCAGTTTCATGTCTGAGACACACATTAACCCACCTGAAAATATCCACGCCAGTGAATAGAGCCTGGGCTGGTTGAATAGAAGCCTTCTGTTTTTTTTTTTTCCAAAATTGAGTCTAGGTTTAACAACTACACCAGAAGCTACCTGCTTTTTTGTTTGCCAGTGTTATGTGCTCTCTGCAAACATATTTTTACAACATGTTAGAAAAATACATTGCTGTAATTGTTTTCTCGCTAAGTCTTCAATATTCTGTTGCAGACTGCGTTCTTAAATGATTTAATAATCTGCATCAACCCACTCCCCAAACAACACACACATTGGACCCTGGACATTACACCTCATCCACTGCCGCTGTCCGGACGTTGTGCTTCCTGAAATCTGTTCTCTATGGACTCTGCTAATATAAGTTCTGTTATATATACTTTTTGCTTACATTTTTTTAATTTTTTTTTTGTTTGTTGTTTTTTTTGTTTGTTGTTCCCAACTTGTTACAAGGACTGGCCTATAATAGTGTGGGTTACCATCAGCTAATAGAAATCACATGTGGTAATTAGTTGGAGAGAGGACATTTTTTTTTAACTACTATTATGCCAAAGGATATATCCTACAGTGAAAATATGCTGACATGATAGTCTGTTTGATTCTACCCAGAAATCCTAAAATTATTTATTTATTTTATTTACAGAGGCTTATTTTTACTCTGTTGCTCTACACATTGATGTTTATATTTTTGTTTCACATCTTGATGTTGTATACGTCATATAGTGTCTAAAAGGCTGGGTTGAAAGCCACTGATAAATCAGTGCTGACAGATTGCAGATTTAGTGCTTTTTAATCTGAACCTATGCTGCGGCCAGAGCTCTGATTGGCTCGGAAATCTAAAGCTTTTGTATTGGAAACTACTGGCTACTGCTTCATTCAACAGCTTCTCTTTAGACTGGCCTTGACTGACACGCAATTGGCCTGAGTGTCACGCCATCACAACACAGCATCAGCCCCACATTCTCCCTTTACTTAAAAACATCAGCTCAGTTCCTTTGCAACTTTGATGTTTTCCAATGGAAATAAACTGATAATAAAAATAAAGTTCTGAATTGAACAGGTGATTAATTATTGACACTAGGACAACATATAATAGCTTGCTGACATGTATTTACCTTTGTGTCACTAAAAGGAATTGTGAGATGCAGAATTCCTCAAAATGACCAGGCCATTCCTTGTCCGCTGTAAAATGTTTAAATGTGTGGCTTTTTGTGTTAAATTAATTTTTTTCTATTCTTTTAATTTTCTGCATGGGGAAAATATTGTATGCCACTGCCAATTTGTGTTGTAAAATAAAATTTACAACCTAAAAAATTTTGTTCTCTCTATCTGCTATTAAACTAAGTCAGGGTTACAGAGAGAATACAGTACATGCATGCCATTAACACTGAGGCATTTGTGTCTTTTTTATTATATCTAGTGTCATTGCTTGAAGTGATTTTTAGCAAATCTATCTGCTATCAGAACAGTTCCAGGGTCAAACTTTCTATAATAATATTTTGACACCAAAACCCTCATGAAATTAAAGTCACCTTGTCTCTGGAGTGTATTTTATTCATTTGATCAAAAACAAAAATTGGCCTTCAAGTGGCAGAAGCAGCAAAGGTTGGCTCTGTGTTCTCACAGTATCACAGTCCCTTTCTCCACATATGCTCATACGCTTCAGCTGACAAACGTGTTACATGTGTTACAAACATGTGGCTGTTTATGTATGAAGTGCCATCACACAATGGGAGGGTAATGACACCATGCCAGGGAGGTGCTGGTGTTCACATTTCTAGCGTTTTACATCAGCTATGTCATATCTGCTGGTAGCATGCCTTCATCAACATGGCTTTTTGCTGTTCTTGTTTCACATTTGGAACTATAAAAATGAAAAGTACTATAAATTTTTAGCAGCTTTTCTGCTGGAAAAAATAAATAAAAAAATCTTCCACTGTTTACTACAGGTAGATAAGACTGAATACTATTTTAGCCTAGGAAATATATTGCCATTAATAAAACATCCACCACACTGGTGTATTGTATTTCCGACTTTCACGTCATGTCTCTGACTTAAAAAAGAAAAAAAAAAAAAAAAACGTCATGGTGCTATGGCTCTCAGTAATTTTCTGCCCTCTTCACTGATTAATGAAGGCAAACATGGGTGCCAAGGAAATAGCCCTAATGTGTATTATTAGCTGCAGCCAGAGTTGGCTGGAGCCGGATGTGTTTACCACTTATTCATGTTGCCGAGACAGTAGTGGACATGTAACAGAACAACCTGAAAACACACAAAGGCACACAAACTGTGCCTCAAAATGGAGAAGATGGAGTGTTTGTTTATTTAGACATGTCAGTGTTGTTTAGAATATACAGATTATTATAGTATATAGATATAGGTACTATGGAAATGTGTATTAAAAATATATACAGATCACATTTCTATTCCAAAAAGGACTTCAACACGTGTCATATTATACATTGAGGGAACACACTGGCTTCATTTCAGTCCAGTACCCCTGTTACACAAACCCATTACACACACCTTGAACAACCAGGCTTAGGTACACCTATCAGATTTCACCCTACTGCTAAAAAGGTCACCAGTGCATAATTTTTTCTTCTTCTATGAAATCACGTAAACAAATGCATACAGACTAAGCAAGTGTTTGGGTGAAAAGATAGCTGACATTAAATTAGATCTTAAAGCATAGCACATGACTTTTATGATGCTTTGGGGTTTTTTTTGTTGTTGTTGGAGTAAAGCAATAATTCATTTTGGTTTCTACCATTTAAATCTAGTGCCTGTTGATTGTCTAAGTAAAACGTGATAAGTGGTTAAGGTGCCAAAGTGAATTAGGCAAGATTGAGTCACAAACACCAGGCTCTATCTTTAGACTGCCTGTGGGGTACTTGAATTTATACATATGGGAAAGTCAATACAAATTGGAACAGGCTGGCACAAGGACCAGGTACACACACAGCAGTTCAACACTTACTTTATGACGTTTTTTTTACATCTCTCTGATGAAGCCAAATTACCTGGAACAAATGAACAACCTTTATTTTTAGAGGGTGCCAGTGATGTTCGGACTATGTCTTAAGCTGCTTCCCCCCCCCTGATTTCTGCATCTCTGTCTTCACACAATGATCTTCCACTCTTCTTTCAACAAGTGCCTAGCCTATAGTTATAAAAAAAAATCACAATAGAGAGGTGCCACACACAGGCTAAATGGAAGTCTGTGCAATACGCCTATATCAGTTATCTATGTTTCAAATTTTGGTATTGCTGTTACAAGTGATAGCCTATGTTTACACACAGTAAAAGGTAAACATTTCTCAAGAAAACAACCCCATGTCTGTGTCTTTTCTGGTTTTTAGGGGTGGATTTGTGTGACGCACAAAAACAGCCATAGTAACGTTATAATTTCGGGTTTTGTTCCAGCTCCCCAAGCTGGTGAGTGACGCATGACGCGTTAGAGAGGCGCGGCAAACGTCTCCCATAAATTCCCACCCAGCTCTGCCCCTGCCTACAAACAGAGAGGACATCTCTCACTAGGATCCTACCATATACAAAATCAACATCAAGAATGATTAAGAAAATGTCCCCGTCCGACAACGAGTTCGACATACCGGCCAAGAACTGTCACAGGATGGTGATTCTAGGCTCCACTAAAGTTGGGAAAACCGCAATCATCTCGCGGTTTCTCAACGAAAGATTTGACGACCACTACACACCTACAATTGAGGACTTTCACCGGAAATTCTACAGTATCAGAGGGCATGTTTATCAGCTGGATATTTTAGATACATCTGGAAATCACCCATTCCCAGCAATGAGGAGACTTTCAATTCTTACTGGTAAGTTAAAACACATTAGACTATGAGAGCAATATAATATCTTTCATTTTCTTGGTAAGCTATTACTGTATTAAATAAGCTAACCCACAAATTGTGTCCTCAGGTGATGTATTCATCCTGGTTTTCAGTCTGGACAACAGAGACTCTTTCCAGGAGGTGCAGCGTCTCAAGCGTCAGATCCACGAGACAAAGTCCTGCCTGCGAAACAAAACCAAGGAGACTGTAGACGTCCCGCTGGTCATCTGCGGCAACAAGTGTGACAGAGACTTTTACCGTGAAATCCAGGAGGAGGAAATTGAGCAGCTGGTTGGTGGAGACGAGCACTGCGCTTATTTCGAGATCTCTGCAAAGAAGAACATCAACGTCGACCAAATGTTTCAGAGTCTCTTTACAATGGCAAAGTTGCCCAATGAAATGAGCCCCGACCGACACTGCAAAGTCACCCTGCAATACTGCGAGGTTCTCCACAGAAAGTCTTTCAGGAACAAGAAGTGCAAAGATGGGAATGCGTATGGCATCGTGGCGCCGTTTGCGCGGAGACCCAGCGTGCAGAGTGACTTGATGTTCATAAAGGAGAAAACCATAGGGGGCAGCCAGACAAAGGAAAAGGGCTGCATCATATGTTGATATATTTTATTTGCAAACATACTGTACGGACTTGTCTAAGTTCTTGACGCCAGTCGTCTATCTTGCAGGACATATCAATACTGTGGGCGTTTTGGTCCATGCTGAGTCACGTGCTGGTGGCTCTCATCAGTGTAGGCTATTGTAGTAATACTCAGAGAATGTTGTAATAATCACTGTAGCCTAAATTGGCACTTAAAATGTTTACATTTTGCTACCTTATCTGACTTGAATGAATGTTTCATTATGAACAAATATAAATCGATATGTATTTATTGTAAAATGGTGTATAGCGCTTCTTTGTACCCCTCTCAGGCACCCAAAGTGCTTTACATGAGGCCTCCATTCACACATTCACACCTGAGATGGACAGAGAGGAGGGCTGCCATACAAAGTGTCCACAGCCTTCTCCAACCACCTCCAAACTCACACATTTCATACAGCACTGGTGGGATTAGTGTCTTGCCCACTACGGGAAGACCACCTGAGCCACTGCACCCCACTGGTTTACAGCTTTAACACAAGGAAAAAAAATAAAAATACTTTCATACTATCTGTATTTTCTTATTCTCCACAAGAACAACGTAAATGTAATGTTTTACAAAAGCATGCAAACCATCAAATTTTGTCAAGTTTATTTGAGTGTTAGCTATTATCTCCTTTTCTACCAATGTTTGTTACACACTGGTATGGTCCTGGCCTTAAACATAGCTCTTTCTAGAAAAACATTTCCAAGATTCAGGCATAACTGGAATTATGATGGGTTTTGGAGTGCATTGATACAAACTTTATTACAGTAACAGCTTACTTATACAAACAGCATTTCATTATATAAAAATAAATAAAACAAAATGAAACTATAAAGTAGCTTGATTTTATAATAAAAAAAAAAATACAATACGAATCTGCATCACATCTATCACAGAGATAATCAGAAAACGAACTGAATTTCTGGTGTTCAAAGTCCCTCTCTCATAGGTGATAATGCATCCTCCTCCACAAATCTTCAGCTTCCTAGTGTCCATAATATTCTGGCACATTGTTTTGTATATCCAGATGTGACTACTGTGTCTGTCCTTATACCCCTCAGTCCCTTAGCATCTTCCTCTCAGTTCAATGGTGTAGCGTTTATTTCACGATGCTTTAGGCACATCAAACATACAGAGACCTTTATACTTATGCAGCAGCTGGTTCTTGGTTCGGACCTGCTCCCTTAGCGTGCTGAGCTGCTGCTGCTGCTCCCCGGGGCTACAGTCTATCCCGGGCATGTTGGAGATCTGCTCCCGGGCCTCTTGAATCTTGGCTTTCAGCTTGCCCAGTTCTTGATGGACATCCTGGCTGTCCTTGTCCATGCTAACGCGTAAAAACACAGGGGGTAAATGGTTTGAGTATAGGCTAGTCAAAGTTGACGTGTTAGCTTGTGTTAGTTTTAGATAGTTAGTTTTAGCCTACATTAACCACGCTCCCAGTAATTTTAAACAAATATATGCGCTGTCAAAAATCTCCAAAAGCAAGATGCATTAATTGCCAACATTACCATTTAATAATATCATGGACCACAGGCAACAAAGACCAGTCTTCGTTTTCTTTCTCTAGCATAGGTTGGGCCACCGCCATCATGATCCTCCACGGCGCAGAAATGTTTCGTCATAAAGAAACGCAGCTGTTTCCGGTGGACTTGAAGAGGAAAAATGAAAAAGTTACGACCATTACAATTATAACTGAGGTTTGAATCTACATTTATGTCTGTCTTATGGTTTTCTTTATGGAAAATAAAAAGAAACACACACACAAATAATAAATGTCTGAGTTTTACTATGGTAAAAATGCTGCTGGAAATGTAAGTGTTTTTTCGGGTTACAGTATATCACAGAATAAACAAAGAACTTGCCTATGCTTAGCAGCTACATAAGCATTGGAAAAAATACTTTGTTAAATTGAATATTTTGAGCTGTTATTGTTATCTTGATTTACCCGTTTAAATGGCTGTAGCCTAATCTTAAAAGAATAGTGTATTGAGTGGCTTTGCTGGCCTACATTTGTCTGAATTAGGCCATACACTAGTTATATATATATATAATACACAGAGCAAATAACTGTGATGTCAAGAGGTTTTACTGCCTAGCAACTTCAAGCATTTTTTACTCAAATATACCCTAGCATTTAGCCTATGTGTGCCACCATGCGTAGAAAACATATAGTGAAACGTGGCAACCTTGTGTAAACACTAATGTGGCAGGGGCAACCTTCTTGTTTAATTGACTGTAATAGCACATACAATAGCTGGTCTATTTCTAACAGATTATTACCATTACCATTGTTAATATTAATACATTTGATCAATGACCTCATTATGGTTATGGCTCGAATTGCCCCCAATTTTTTTGCATTTACATTTACATTACACATTTAGTCATTTAGCAGACGCTTTTATCCAAAGCGACTTACAAGTGAGGAAAACAATGGAAGCAATTTCAACAACACAAGGTAACAAAAACCATAAGTGCACCAAAAACTAGTCAGTTAAAACCTAGCACAGCATACAAAGCTAAGGATAGGAAAGTTTTTTTTTTTTTTTAAAGAAGGAATTGATAGAAGGAAGTTAAGAATTCAGTGTTTGTCAGTCAGGTGTTGACAAAAGAGATATGTTTTCAAGCGTTTTTTAAAGACATTTAGTATAGCCTAACCCTGTATTGTATGTTCCGCACAGGCAACATAAAAGTTTTTTGGCACTGACACTGCCCCTTTAAATATTTCTCTAAACATTTAAATAAAAAGATACATTAGAAGTGTTTGACCACCATGTGTTTGACCAATAAACATAGTGACTGACTGGTTTATGACCTTAGGCTGGGGGCACAGAGCTATCTTTTATCAATTCATTGCTGCAAGCAAGTTTAAACTCTCATTTTAACAAACTGAATTTATGTATGTATGTAAGCATGCACAAATATGATATAAAGCATAAATGATTATTTGAAAATTTTTCAATATGCACAATCCTTGTTTTTCTGTTTGTTGCCCCAGAGCAACATTTTGCCATTACTCCACCTTTTCTGGGCTTGTACCTTGCACTCAGATGCAAGGAGACTTATAATCATCAGCAAATGCATTATTTTAGCAGGAAATGGAAAAAGGATGATAGAGTTGTTGAGGACAGAACCCACTGGATAAAAAAGGGGAGATGCAAGTTTTTATCAGATTTCCAATTTCAGTTAACAAATAAATTGAGATTTTTATTTTTTTATTTTATTTTTTATTAGCTCTTTGTGTGTCCTGTGTAACAACTCTTTTACTGTGCTGTGGTGAAGAGTTGTTTGAGATATCTTGTCCTTCTCGCTGACCTATATAGGCCTTCTGTATGTGATATGACCTGCCCTCTGTTTTCAGTCTTTATTAGCCTGGCAAAGCTTTTGCAACAAAGCCAGTGTTTGACAACTGATAAGGTATCTAGTGTTAATAGGCTTGTATCTGTTTTATTGGATAACATTCACACTCAAATTGAGGATTTACTGTTTTTACACATTGGCACTTCTCTGACCTACATTTTTAAACCATTATTAAAATAAGAAAACAGATTATAATACAGGCAGATAATGTCACAGGAGCATGAGACAGATGTGACATTGCCTTCAAATATGAGACTTTGTCGGGTCACTTTGAAAATCATTCATTTCCTTTTTCATGTAAGCATTTAAATTCAATGCTTAAAAAGTTCACCTCCGGTGAGAAAGATGACCCAGATCTGAGTTTATAGGGCATTGCGTATTCTTGATGTCACCATGCAGTTAGGTCATGCAGATTGCTACTTTGAATTTTCGGAGTTCATAAATGTGTGCCACTTGGTCACACAAACACAACAAAATCAGGTGTTGGTAAAAATATGTTGTTAACAAATACTAACATTCTTGATTTTGTAAAATTATGTAAGCTTTAACCTTCACAGACATTAAGCTTTAATGTCAGTTTTGCAGCAATCTTATAGCAAATCTTAAGCATTGGCCTCTATAGATATTTACAAAGAAATGTTTAGGATTTAAAAAAATATATACATATGTAAAATCACCTGAATCTGGCTTTAGCTTGAAAACTGACTACAGATTGTTTTTTAGCCCTGACAGCTTGTTTTGTTTCAGTCAGCTACAGTGACGCAGGTCACCAAGTGATTGTGAAGTGAACAATTGAAGAAATCTCAGATTTGTGATCATCTCATTTTAAACGAATGCCCTCATTTTAGAATAATTATAATAGATAATCATTCTTTTGTGGTCAACTTTTTAAGTTTTTTTTTAATGGTTTTCTACTTTTCACTTCTTTCTATGACTAAGATAAGATTGAAAAACAACTAATACTTTACAACAACAACAAATCAAATTGGTTATCATTTCAGTTTTAGGAGTCCAGATGGGCTTCTGGAACTGGTGTTAGTTATAATCTGTCCAAAGTTAATTCAATTCATAAAATAAATCTTTGAGGGTCAAGCATTTTAGTCAGCTGACAATGGTCTAGATTAAAATAAGGGGTAAGAGCTTTTCTGCTATGATGATTCAGGAAATTGATATTGATCTCAATTGTGTTTACATATGCTCAACATATTAATAAAAATCCATTAAAAGAAAATACATAATAGAAGGCTATAAATGGAAAACTTAATCTCAGATTGAACAATTTGACACAAGATTAAACAAGTAGTAGTAAATGTTAAAAAAGAGTTTTAATTAGACAAATGCATTGCATTGTTAATTTAGACATGGTAACTTATATAAAAAACACTAGTGAGAAACAGTAGAAGCTTATATTTTGAACATACAGTAGGTTACTGTGTTGCATTTCACAATTTTGGTATTTACAAAATTGTAAACAGACCTTTAAAAATACATTATTATCAGTCAAAAATACATTTTTCTTGCAGTGTCCAGTGTTGAGCAATACTCATGGCCCTAAGTGAAACATAAAAGAATCATTCTTCACAGAAAAGACAGTGCACAATATCTATGTAGAAATTAGCAAGAGTTGTTTTTTTTTCAGAATCTATAGTGAACCTCAAATAATGGAGGGTACAGACTATGCCTTCAGGTTTCCTCCAATGATGAATAGGCTAACAGGAAACCTACACTACATGGAAGATTTCATTTTAATTATGTGCATGGAATGTGCAATGTTGAGGCCTGTGGATGTTGAACAAAGCATAAGAATACATTTTGTAATGCACAAGGTCAAGGGTTATGTAGCTACAAAGCCAGTTAGGCTATTGCTTGAGTAATATCGTATTAATCCAATTATTTCCATAATGTATTCTCTAATAATTTGGGTAGTTTGGAGAACGATGCTACACACGACATAACCACTAGATGGTAGGCTTTGACCATTTGTATCCCTTGTAGAAATGTGGAAAAGAAAGGCTTTCAGTCATAATAAAAATACATAGCACCATTCTCAACTACTAACTCACAGTGAGCTAGTGCTGTCAGCATTTTATAGATATAAAAAATGGACTGTTTCTGTTAGCACTGAAGTTTAGTTTTGGCATTGAAATTAAAAAATAGACTAAATGTTTTCTAATAAAGTGCAATTTGATCACTTGAACGGTTTGGTCTGTGACATGTCTGTAACTTAGGTAATAGGCTAGAGTAACCACAGTATGACTCAGTTGCTTACCTTATTTATAGATTTGTACAGTTTACAGTATCACCTGATGAAATTCACCAAGTCGCACATCTCACAGTCGGCTATTTCTTTTTGTACAGAAAACTATGATTTCCATGTCCTGTTTTCATACTTTCAATACACCGTATCATGTGCTGCCAGTTGTAGCCTGGCACTCTCATGTTGACTTATATTTTCAGTAATGACTGTTTTGTATTTAGACAAAAAATGTGACAGAATAAAAACAAAATCTGCATTGACAAGGAAATTGTGAATTTTCTTTTACTGAATACAATAAATCGAGTTAATCTAGTGAAGTGTATCCTACTGTATGAGACCCGTGTGTGATCTGTGTGAGAACTGTGTGAAATAATTTACGAAAAGAGAACGTTGTTGTCATAAATGTTTAGTGATAAAAATCTACAGGACCCATGAGGGAAAACAGCAACTAACACGGCGTACTCAATATGGCAAAACAAGCGCACCCAACGTGCTTTTACCTCAACGTGGTGACGTAAGGTCTTTGTGTTAGCAAATCACGGTGTGCGCTGGGCGGGCATTGTGAAGCAGTAGTTCTGTGTTAGCAGGCTAACTGGAGAAAGAAAGCTAACTAATCGAGAGAGTGGAAGTAGAGCTAACGTTAAAGGAAAAGGCAACTGTCAAAACAGCCAGGGGAACAGCATTTTCAGTGACGTGATAATTATTGTAAATAACTCAATGAACATATTTCTAACTACTTAATCAAAGACCGTGGTCTCAGATGCCCGAGGAGCAATTTGGATACTCCATCGATTGTCCCATTTCCAAACGGAAACCATCTCTGGACACATAGTTCGAGCTAGCTAGGTAGCTAGCAAAGTAAATCAATCCAGGAGACTTTTTGTTGTCACCTAAATTCTCAAACTGAATGTTTTATCTGTCATGAGTCCGGCCGGGTGCTCCCATGTGAACGGTTATAAGGTGGATAATTGGAAACAAAATCTTCGAGTCATTTACCAATGCTTTGTTTGGAGTGGTACTGCAGAAACCAGGAGACGCAAGGTAAAAACACAGGAACTGTAACGGTACCTTCAGAAACACAAGTTAAAAATACTTTCAACAATGCATACTGACACGGAATGTAGCGTTAAGTGCCAATTGTGTCCCACATGAAGCATAAACACAGTGTGCGTGTGTAATTTTAGAGTCCAAATGTTTGGTTTATTACGGCTAGCCATGCTGTTATCACCGGTAAATGGGCTAGCAAGAAACCGCTTGTTAAACTGCCCGGACTTACTGTTTCTTTGCAGGATAGAATTGCAGCTTCAGGTTTAATCAGTCTTTAATTGCGTGGTAAATGTTTTTACATGTAGAAACAGACTCTTAGGTAAGCTGTGTGTCAACGATAGCTGTACATAGGTTCAGGGGGGAGCAGTAATACTAGGCTTGCATTACCACACCAAACCGACCCATTGTGTATTCACTCTCGCTCTTGACCGGTGCACCACCTGTCTGTTCTCCTCTGTACAGACTAGGGTAGGGCTACATCATGAAATAGTGTTTCATTCACGAGGTTGGATGCTGGGACGTCTGTGCCTGTTTTGCCAGTTCCTTTTTGGGTTCATCCCACACCTGCTCGGCCTACACATCTCTGAATAGCTCTTTGCAAAGTGATGTCATCATTTAAGTCTATTGCAGTTTTACTCACTCAATCTGCAAATCCAGTGTAACAAAGAATAGTGCATATTATATTTTGCAACATTTTGTAATCTGCTTAATTATAGCCTCTAGAAAACGACTTATTTCTGATATTGTATTTTTTTATTTTGTTGTGATAAATAGGTGCTTCAGAGTGGTGCAGGAGTGACAAAGGTGGTAAGTTTATGCATACCCCTTTTTAACCTTAAAACCAACAAACTGTAAGTAGAGGGCAGTTAAATCCACTTGTACCTATAATTGCCTTGCCTTTTCTCCCCTTAAGCAGATTCTACCCTGTAGGTGCTTCTTCCATCGGACATTTAGGAGGAAGGAATTTGTCTAAAGTAGAACTTGGCTGTAGATCAGAAAGGTCTATTTAGAGTGGCCGCTGGTGCTGGTTACATATTTTATATAGTCTACTGTTAACATGCTTTCCTTATTGTGTATCACTCGTATTGTCTTCATGGATAGCTAGGGCTCTTTGCAGTTAAGCAGCGTTTAGTTCATTGGACACAAGAAATTGGCACATCCAAGGAGGTTTTGGTGCTCTCCCCACTTCTCAGCAAAACTGCTCCATTCAGTCTTAAGCAAACATGATTATTACTTTTACAATACAGTATTTCCCAAAAGAAATCAATGAACTCAGGTACCAAAAATACAATTAATGACCACTTCTACTTTTCACAGATTTATTTTATGGTTGAACGACTGTGTTATGTGAGTAAAGCATAGGGACAGTTTAAAAGGAAATAGACTTTATCCATTTTTTTGGAATGCTGCATTGATACCAGTCCTCCACTTTTGAGAGGTTTGCAGTGGTTTGGTCACATTTACATGAAAAGTTGAACATTTCTGCGTCAGTGTTTCAATTATATTTTCACATTGTGACTTGACGTTTTGACACTGCAGTGGCCTTGTGCATTCTCCTTAACTGAACTCTTTTTATCTGAAAAATAAAATATGTCTAGTGGTATTTAGTAACCCATGCTTCTGATCCATTTACTTTATGTATTTCTTGTTCATCCACTCAGCAGCCATATTTTCCTTACTTTCCAATCACGTATTCATATTTCTGTTTAAAAATCTGCAGTGGTGGGGTGAAAAATGTTTGAAGGTTGTTCTTATTTATTTTTGTGTGTATATAACGTATAGGAGGAGCAATGTTCTCACGCTTTGACAATACAGAAATGCATCAGACAGTGCTATTATCTTAGTTGAGTCAAAATTTGCCAAGATGAAAGCTGAGTGGGTGGGCGTGGCACTATTTTACAGCTGTAACTGCTTTGAAGTGTTTGCTGTCACTTTGATTAAAGGGGTAAGGGGCATGATTAAAGAATCAACTGAAGTCAACTTTTTTATCCTCTTTTGATAAATCATGTATGATAAGAGGAATCATACACTCCTAAACCGCCTTCTCCTCTTCCTGTTCATGATGAGAAGAATGTGCAGTACTTTTCTGCATGTTGCTTGGAAATGCAGAGGTAGTGAAGTGGATTTACACACAAAGTGCCACCACACAAACGCGCACAACCACCTTTCTCACAAGATGCAGCGAGGCATAGAGCGTCTCAGAAAGCGGCTGTGAGCAGATCTCTTTGTCAGATCGGTCTCCATCACATCACAGGCCTGCTCCCTGACTCATCAGCATACTTTCGAGTCTGTTCCTCCAGCCTCTTCATCGCCAGTGCTTGTTCCTCTTCTGTGCACACTCCCACGCCTTTCCCTCCTCTTTCTTTTGCTTTTTTATTTGCAGACCTTGCTCAGTGTATACCTCCAGTGTCTCATGTACTCACTGTTCTAAAACTAACTAAAGTTTAAATTTTGTTTTGAGTTGTTGGTTTGAAATGTTTTTAGATCCTTAAAAATGTAATACCTATCTTCAAACCTGCTTCATCTTCCTTTTGTTCTCATGGTATCAAGAGTGCATTGGGTGATGCCAGACTTCTGTTTTTTGGTTCACATCCAGCCTCGTTTCCTCCAAATCTCTGCGCTCTGTGTCAGTACCGGGTCTTGTCTGATGTGGCTCACAAGCTGTCAGTCATTGTGGCTGCAGCTTAGTGATTCAGACTAAACGAATGGCTCAAGGTCTGTAACCATCTCAGTTTAATTTAAGGCCTGGTCGCCCTGTGGTTACATTTTCACATGCAACAATTTGACTTTTCAGTCTCTTTAAAAGCAGTACATCTCTTTTTTTAAGATCTTTATAATGTAGAATATTTTTATGCATCTGCTTTAATGCTTTGCTCTTAATACTTTTTGATAATGCTAAAGCTATTCTAAATGCATTCCCCTTTATTTGTGAGCAATAGTGATGCAACACTAGGCTGTTATAGGTCCATAAAATCATCATAAATTAAATGAGCTGTGTTGTGCATGAAGCTTTTTCTAGGATAGTGGTTAAATACAAGGAAATAAAATACAAGGAAATAAATCACAAACTTAACTTGGAACAATTAAATGTTTGAGTTTGTTTAACAGAACACATGACTTTGCATTTCAAGACAAATACTGCTCCTGACTGTCTTCCATTTCTGCCTCCAGCTGACAGTTCCTCATCCATCCGTTCGAACCAGATATGGTACTTCTCATTTGTCCCAGGCTTTACTGCTACAAAATCTGCTGATGTTCAGAGCACAAGCAAGCCAATCGGACAGCCATCCAGCCCTCCCATAGTACTGCCATCTGGCTAATGAGCTGTCAGTCACTCTCCAGGGGCCGACCAAACCAAAACCCAAAGAAAAGCTATCCATTTTGATCACTATAACACTCAGTTATTTGTTTTTGTTACAGATTTGAAGTGGCAACATTTCAATGAAAAGGGCATTTAGTCTGGAAATTGTGCTGTCTTCATGAAAAGATTATAGCATAAGAACCATGCTATTTTTCTTGAAGGAAATTTGTTTCTTGACACCGTAATTCTTGTAGAGAAATTAACTTCAGAAGCTTGTGGCTTGCACAACCCTCCTCCGTATCTGAGCAGTGGTAGGCAGTGGGGCATCTGGTAGCTGCAAGGTCTGACAAATGATCAGGCAGGCCTTTTGTTAAGCTAAAGCTAGACTTTTAACCATCTGTGCAGACAAAAACAAAAACACTCCTGCATGCAGGGTCTGCCCTATTGCCATACATGTTTAGAACCATTTATACGGTGTTCAGCTGTTTCCTTTGTACATGCCACTTACTCTTGTAGATGTCCTGTTCTAAATGCTTTTACCAAATAGTGTTATGAGTTGACCACCAAATGGCTTACATGTCTTTGTTATTTTTATGGTTTTCTCTGTTTTGGGCATTTTTGCTTTTTCTCACACACCTTTCAATAGGACAAAAGACTCCAGGACTTTCTTGTTAGTTTAACGCTGTTCACATTTCCTTCTGGTTGGTTAATCTTTCTTGGCTGAGGCTCTGGGTGTTACTTTAGTGTCTGTGCAATTCTGTATGTGACAGTATCAGGCCAGGAAACGTACATTATTTTAAACAAGGTGGGAGTACGCTGTCATCCTACATTCTCAGTCACGAAGGACTCGGGTTACATAAGACAGATTCGTATTATGTATCTCTAGAGCAGAACATTTTCATGCTCCAGCCCCACAGGGTCTTCTTGCGCATCATCCTCAGTCTTTTCCTTGCTGCTGGTGAGCAAAATATATTTTGACCAATTGTATTTTCTGATGGAGAAGCTCTGTCACACACCTTCTGGGAAAGCCTGTTTTCTTGTCTTGAGGATTCTTTTAAAATAATTTTTTGGCTCTGATTTCCCACATAGAAAAAGTGTCATTTTAAACTTATTTGTTAAGGGCACAATAAGTTATAGATGCATCTCTATAAGATTTTCCCTTTGTTAGAGATTATTAGACCATATGGGTCCATAGTGTGCAGTATAGAAGTGAACCATGTATTAATTAAAAGAAGCTACCGTCGAAGCTAAAGAACAAAGCAGTGAGTCGAGTCACTGCTTCTGTTTCAAACTGTATTGACTTCCTCCTCTTTGCACGTGACTTGTTGTAGCGGTTAGAGCATGCTCAGTTGAGCCAGACCTTTGTTCACATCAAAATTATCATTCCCTCTCCTCCTCAGTTACTGCTCATCATATTACCGGCTATGTATAAAGATAGGCATGCATCGATGCAAATGACGAGGGAGGAATAAAGCAAAACAGTTTGAGGACAGCTTTTCTAAAGCGCGCTGGCCATTTTGATTTGAAAACAATATATAGACCAAATGGTCCCACTACTGCTATTGAAAATCTCTTAGAACCATCTTCCAAGTATTGTGCTTAATTTAAGCTTTTGTCAGTCAATATCTTTGGTAGGTCATTCCACTCGACATGGAGCCTAGATTAGTACCTGTCCAGCACTTGTTCCAGTCATTTGAGCCAGCATAGATCAATAGATGATCTAAATAGAACATTAAAGCACTGAAATGAGAGCAAGATGCAGTGCTTTTGACACTGATGAATAAATAGTGTGAAGAAATAGATTTTTCTTCTGCAGTATAAGCCTTGATTCAGTGAGGGGAGTGTGTAGAGCAGATTGAGGTGCTTTTGACTTGGTGAAATGGATTAAGTGCTCAGGTGAAAGTTGGTGACATTAACTTAATTAATTCTAAACACTACATGTTTCATCTTTTCCATTTAAGGTTGTTGAAGTCACACCATTATAGATGGAAAAAAAAAAGAAAAGAGAGTGTAGTCTTGATAAACTTTGTCGTCACATCGTGGTACTGGTCCTTTTAAAGGCAGGGCGGCAGTAGCTCAGTGGGTAGAGCGATTGTCCTTCAACCAGAAGGTGGTTCGATTCCCACTCTCCAACTGTCGTTGTGTCCTTGGGCAAGACATTTAACCCGCCTTGCCTCCAGTGGCTGTAACACTGGTAATTAATGTAGAACAATGTAAGTCGCTTTGGATAAAAGCGCCAGCAAAATGAATAAATGTAAATGTAAAGTCTCACAAAAACCTGGTTCTGTCTGTGATTGAAGAACAGTTGCATTCCACGTAGTGCTTTTAAATTGGAGCGTTGAAATATTTCCATACACAACACACTGACACCAAGTGTATTTTGTTTGTGTTTCCAGTTCTTGGCCTGGATCAAAGCCGACAGTTAACACTCAATTCATTTATTTTAAAATGTATTGACTTTGTTTTGTCTTTGGTTGTATCACACTAGCAATCTGGTAAGCAATGTAGCCATCGTCATCATGCTGGACTTATTGTGCATATGTGATGGAGCTAGTAGGAAGTAAAACCAACTGGCGAAGCCTCTTTTTTCTCCTCAACAATGGACTTTAATCCTGCTCAGACAGTGTCAGGTTTCACTATTGTATCTAGAGCCAAAAGATAGATGTTCAGACAATACATAATAAGGTTATTAAGTTCAAGTTAGGTGTGTGTCCATCTACTGTAACAGGCTATACTGGAAAGTGGGCCCAAAAGGATACTCTTTCCTTAATCTATCTTGATTATATTTCTCTTGCACACTAATATTTAAGAGCAAACGTACAGTAAATGCAGTGGTCAGTTGCATGTTTGTAACAAAAAGAATTTCCCCTTGGGGATGAATAAAAGTAAATCTGTGTGTGCGTGCGCGTGGTACAGAATTAAATGGAGGATCCACCTTGTCTTTTCTTAATTTGTTTTATTTACCTTCGTGCAGTCTTAGTTTTACTTCTTGCAATATGTTATTTACATTGTTTCAAAGCAAAAAGGACACAAGGTTCAAGAAAAGCCTTACATTAAGAAACAAACTAGGTCATAAGGTTCTAAGATGCGTTTGTTATATTTTACTTGACACAAGATACTCTAAACACTCTTAAACAAGTAAAGGCTCCACATGCCATGGTCTGTCTTTGATTCAGATGCCGCCTGACTTCAGTTTGTCTGCCAAGCATTAAATCCCATCATACCTGTATGCGGAGGAGTCTGTGTGGAAATATGCTGTTGTTCAAGTGCAGCAGATTAGTCAACAGGGTCAGTAAGCTTGACTTCGTCTTCATATCGGGAAACTCTGGGTCCCCAAGTGTTTTTGTGACAGACTGTAAGATACAAATCAAATTTAGCTGACATGAAGTTCCACGCTGTTTTGTGTGCTGCTGCTGCACATTACATCCCAGAGCTTGGGTGGACTGCTGTTTTCTTATCATACTCTCCTATTTTTCCTCTCTCATCTGGCCCATTCCCTCTCCATGTCCCCTCTCCTACCTTGTGTCCTTGTCTCTTAGGCTAAATCGTGTATCTGTCACATGTGTGGCGCCCACCTGAACCGACTCCACTCTTGCCTCTACTGTGTGTTTTTTGGCTGCTTTACGAAGAAACACATTCACGAACACGCAAAAAACAAGAGACACAATCTTGGTAAGTTACACACAAATCTTTAAATTTTAATGTCCAGCAATTTTTTTTTTCCAATAATAAAATTAGGCCTCACATTTAAATGCACCCTTACTGCCCACTGCAGCATCAGCTATTATCAGTGAGGGATTACAGCATTACTTTGGGCAACTTCTTCCTCTGAGCTGCCAAGAAGCTGAACTCCACTTAAACTGCAGCACACTACAGTTCTTATCCAGTCAAATGTCATTGACAGTTTAAGCCAGTGTACTCGTTATACAGCACCAGGGGAAGCATTTTTTAAATATGGAGCCTCTAGGTGCTTGTGCTTTTTAACAAGACAGTGGCAATAATGAGCATGATTCTTATATTAATTTAACGATAAATCTAATTGTACAAAAAAAATAAAACAATCTCTTTGAATATCTTAATTTGCTTAAGCATGTCATTTGTTTTGTTCCACATGTATCCCCAGCACAGGGTCCAACGGTGTTAATTAGCTATGATTTTTATATATATATAATATATATATATATATATATATATATATATATATATATATATATATATATATATATATATATATATATATATATATATATATATATATATATATATATATATATATATATATATATATATATATATATATATATGAAGCATCGATTTTAGCATTTATGTGCTGGTGACAATACTTTTCATCAAAAAAAAAAGAGCACAAGGACAAGATAATATAGCATACAACAGAACATTTGACATTATGTTTTAGCTCACTTTTTACGTGTGGGTAGCACCAAAAATGAAAAAAAAAAAAAAAAAAAAGTCCAATTGATGCTAAAAATAGGTTGTCACGGCAACAGAGCGGAGGCATTATAGCTGCGGAGTTTGAGAATGAAATAGGTTTGAGTGTTTTTTTTTTCCAATTTTACCTTTTTTCTTTTTTTTTTTTTTTTTAAAGCACAGACAAAGAATGAGACAAATACACCTATTTGATCATTGCTCCCCTTACATCAAATTAGCTCATTATAAGTAATGAAACCTATTGCATTGATTGAACATACAGAACTGAGCAAAGTGTCTCAAGGTTGCACACTAAAATAAAAAGCAGATGTGTCAGTAATTATGTTCCAAATTCTGTTTCCATCTATTTTTTTCAGCAATAGATTTATTATATGGTGGGATATATTGTTTTGTTTGTCAAGACTACATATACGACAAAGACATGGAGCAGATTGCCAAAGAGGAACAGAGGAAAGCCTGGAAATTGCAAGGTAGAGCAGTTTATCCTGTGTCAAAGAACATAATGGCTATTTTTATACAATCCCATTATACATGTTACTGCTGTCACATTATATTTCCGTATATCTGCAGGAGTCGGGGAAAAATACACAACCTGGGAGCCGACCAAGAGGGAGCTAGAATTATTAAGACACAATCCAAAGCGGAGGAAAATCACTACAAACTGTACAATAGGTGGGTAATGGACTATTGCAGCACCACATCCTAATCAGCATAGCTTTGTCTGGATGCAGGTTGAGTAGATTTTCCCAAAGACCTTTATTCTGTGTATGTATTTTCCTCCATTTTATATGTACAAGGGGTCATACATGTTTTTAAATATCCACTCAAACAGAATAGGACTAAGGCATGTTTCTGGGAGACGCAGTACACTGTGTTCTTTTTCTAATAAATGCACTCACCAGAGGACTTGTGTTACATTTGCTCCCTTTCAGCCATCAACATTCTGTCATGTATTGCTTTAATTTTTATAAGTAGCCTGTCCTTTTGTATTTTTTAACAATTTTATTGGTAGCCTTGTTTGGCCAACTAGGACAGTCAAATGTTTAAGCCCTTGCCAAGCGCTTTCTTTCAAGAACCAACCTATTGTGCATTTGGATCCAAACCAAGATCACGCTGTGTATCACCTATTTCTCTGGTCATTTCAACAGGAGTCTAGACACATTTTCTCTCTCTTAATGAATCCATTCACAGTTTTGATGTCTGCTCTAGGATACACATTGCTTCTCTGGAAGACTCAAACAATCCAGCTGTACCAAAACAATTTCTGAGAGCGCTGGTGTTTCTCAGATTAAGCAGGTGCACATAAAAGATTTGCATTATTTAATAGTTCTCATTTTGCTTTTTTTTTTTCTCCTTCCTGTAGGTTTACGAGGGTTAATAAACCTGGGCAACACGTGTTTTATGAACTGTATTGTTCAGGCTCTAACACACACGCCACTGCTGCGAGACTTCTTCCTCTCCGACAGACACAAGTGCGAGATGCAATCAAACTCCTGTCTGGTGTGTGAGATGTCGCAGCTTTTTCAGGAGGTATGATGCTGATGATGGTAAAAAAAAGTTGTTAAATATAGGTTTGCAATGCCACAGCAAGACGTAAAGCTTGTTAAATCTGAGCCACAAAGTGAGATTGTCTGACAAACATACAGTAGATTCTGCACTGCAGAGGGCTGAGTCACTGTTGTGCTCTTTTAAGTAAAGCGCAAGTCCTTCATGAAAGAAACCTATAGACCAATATACCTAAGTAAATCCGCAGAATGGTGTAATTACACCTATTGAGCCGGACCAGTGAGAGAGAATTATGCTGCACAGCCGTTTTATTGCCCCTTAACCCAGCTCATTGATTATGAATTTTGGCATTTCACTTCTTACAAACTTAAAGGACCTAAATGTTTTGTAGCTCCTACACTTCTTGGCATTTTTTGATGCCTTTTGAAAAATCAGTGCAAAAGAGTTCGCAAATGGCAAATTATGAACACCTCTTTCACTAAACATTAAAATCACATCTTCTATAACGTGGCATATTTACAACTGTAACTGTTACAGATGTCTGCTCATACATCATACTTTGTGTCAGACGTTGTATCTTTAGGCAAGACACCTTGCCTGCAGTGCCACAGTATTGGTGTATGAATGTGTACTATTGTGTGTATGGCAACTCTATCTGTCTGCCCCAGAAAGTACAGAAGGGTACAAAAATAAGCACTATTTAAATGCACACCATTTACCATATGCATTGTCCCTATTAAAAAAACAAACAAAAAAAAAACAACATGAGCTTGACCTGTCACAGATTTACTGGCTCTGCCATAGGCATTCTAAAAAGTCCTATCATTATACATACCCCTATACAAGCTCTATTTAGTTTTAGATTAAAAAAAAAACCTGTGAATGCATATAATCAAGCTTGCACTTGCTTTAGTCCTCTTTCTGTAACAACTTGCATTTAATTCCTATATTAAATTTGAAAAAGCTGTATGATTCAGAAAACACATAAACTTGACATGTTTTTATTTCTTCTCGCTCTCTTACTTAAATGGAATTGACTTTGTCCTGTAGGTATATTGTGTAGTGTGTACACTCCTGGTTTTGCTCTGTTATGTTACCTGCATCTCCTGACCCTGAAATGGTTTGTCACTCACTTTAATTCCCATGGCAACACAAATACACTGCAGTGCTTTGCAGATGGATGTTTTTACTGCTATACTCTCATTTCTCCAGCCAATTTATCTTTCCTTCTTCTAACCTCATAGGCACCCTTCTGCTTATCCTAGTAGGTGATATGTAATTTCACCATTCAATCTGACAGAAAGCAGTTAAGAGTCAGACATTCATTATGACTGATGGCCTCAGCCCTGTCATGATCCAGCACTAAATAATGAATGACATAGCTGATAAAGTGTAACTCAACATGCAACACCTGGAAAAGTAGGCTAAGCTTGTGTCTCATTTTTCTTCTCTGCTCCTAGTTCTACTCGGGACACCGTTCACCCCACATTCCCTTTCGGCTGCTGCACCTGGTGTGGACACATGCACGTCACCTCGCAGGCTACGAGCAGCAAGATGCCCACGAGTTCCTCATCGCAGCATTGGATGTACTCCACCGGCACTGCAAAGGAGATACCATCAGTAAGCGTCCTGGTGAATAGTCTTAGCAATTGCCAAAAAACGCCTTTTCACTCAAAAATAAGTTTTATAAATTCTATTTCTTTGTTGTTTACAGAATAATGGCTACATAAATGTTAATTTAACTTTGAAGCAACACACTTTATCTCAATTTGTTCCGTGCCGCCTCCATATCTTCTATAAACATACATTTGTAGGCGTCAAACCAAGTGTCCCCATCATTCCTCAGACCAAATGGAAATGTATGAAAAACACCATATAGTATTGCTATTTTAATGCATAGATAGAAATGCCTATTGGAACCGAGCTATGAGATCTACCCATAGAGTGCGGTGCCTTCACTACTGAAGGAGACTGACAATGTGTGTACCGGGGGGACGGCAAGCAAGCAGTGTGAGGAATTTCAATAAGGCCTGCTGCAGTGCAATGACAGGCTGACTCACCCGCACACCCCGCTGTAAGCCTTACTCTGATTGGCTTTAGGCTATCTAGGCAGTTGTAAAGTGTCAGGAAGGCTTAACTGCAGGGGAGTGGTAAAGTGAGAAAGAGGGCCATACAGTCCTTCAGAGGTGCTAAAGAGGTTGTTGCTTTTATCTGAGTGTATTTATATCTCATTCTCTCTCTTTGCAGGAGATGACAATGGGAAGAAGGCCAACAATCCAAATCACTGTAATTGCATCATTGACCAAATCTTCACCGGGGGCCTGCAATCAGATGTTACCTGTCAAGTTTGCCAGTAAGCTTGTGTGATTATAATTAAATAAAAGAACTAGACTCCACTTAGAAGAGATTGTAGCACCTTAGAGTTTCTTATTCAGGATATTTGTGGTAATGCTTCCCACCAATCCCACTGTCTGAGTCTTACGTGCAATACAATAAAATTGTGACCAAGAATAGCCCTTTATGGAGAATACTGGCTTGTTTTTAATTTATTTTTTTACTTTTAATACAACCCCAAAAGCAATGAATGCTGTGAAATTTAATGTAAATCAGTAAAAATGCATTAATGCCTACCCCCCATTCCATGTTCAAATGGGATGTAAAAAAAGAGTCTAGTTTTAACACATTTAAAGATATAATCACCTGGTTCCATTAAAGCCACTTTCACGCACTATCTTTCTGAGTTGTGCCTGTGTGAACACCAGCCACAAAAATTTCTTACCCAGAGATTATCCTGCCACCTGCCTTGTCCAATCTCTGGATTTCTGTGATGTGTGAACAGTGTCATCAGCACCGGCACTCTGGAGATAGGGTCTCCTGTGTGGCGGTGCCGATGACGTGGGTCGATGCATAGCTGGTACTGTGGACACACAAGTCTCATACTTTCCGCAGTTTGTACATTACATCACAAAAAATATGTATTTAATATAAAATGTGTACTGACAAATAACCTACATATTAAAAAGTTAGTTTTGCTTTGAATCTCTTTTTATTCATCAAGCTTTCCCCTTTTCTGAACCTCATCTATTGTCTCATTTACCTTTTTGATTACACTGTAAACCTTGTGGTTGGTGCTCATTATTAAAGAATAAGTGTGCCGTTCATTCTGTCTGATCTACTGCTCTTAAAGGCATGGTCTCTACAGAGTTGCTTAAGAGGGGGTTGGCTAGACACAAACTGAGCACTGCATGCTTGCCCCCTAGAGCTGTCCTGTCACATTAGTGCTAGCAAACTGCACTGAACTGCAAAGCACCTCGTTCAGACTGGCATGCAGGTCCAGTTCACTTCAATTTAATTTCACCTGGCTTTGCTCTAAAAGAATGCAAGTAATGATGTCTAATATACAGAACAACCATCAAACACACGTTTCTGTGACTGATACTCGTTTCCTAACATTGGCCACCTTCTGGTACCACAAGGTATGACAGCTATATGAATCATCTAATCAACAGTGATGATGTGCAACAGCCAATCCCCTGTTAGTTCATATTTGTATAAACTATGCATTCTAGCATAAAGCCTCAATTATTATCGGGTCTGGTCCACAGTCCACCACAGTTGCTGGATTGTAATAAAACAAATCTTTTATATAAAGCCATTTTTTTTCTCTGATGTAACACTTCATTGAATTGCAAATAGTCTCGGAAGAACATTGTGAATATTATGCACATGCACACTCTCAATCTCCAGCAGGATTTAGCCAAAACATGACCAGAATCTACAGCGCTGTGCTATGTATTTTTAGTTGATGTGTTGCCATCGATGCCCTCCTCCCCATGACTTATTCATAAACCCTATACACTGCAAAATGCATAAAGCCTCATTATTCTTAACCATGCTCTTTTGTTTTCTCTTGCAGTGGGGTTTCCACAACAATAGATCCATTCTGGGATATCAGTCTCGACCTGCCAGGTTCATCTACGCCTTTCTGGCCCCTCAGTCCTGGAGGAGATGGCAGCACAGTAAACGGAGAGAGCCACCTGTCAGGGTCCACCACACTCACAGACTGCCTTCGCAGGTGCAGCAGAATTTCTGTGTGCTTTGGTTAAAACCAACTTTTCATGTCTGTTTCTTTCATTTCAGGTAAAAGTATCATGGTCATAATTGAATTGTGTGTTTTGTACTTCTGTAAATTGGCCTATATCATTGGGATAATCTTTTCTTTTGCCCATTCAGTTCATTGAAATCAAACTTGACCAATTGAATTCCCCTAAATATCATCAGTTCTCTCACTTAAAAAAAAAAAGAGGTCACATATGGTGTCCTCTCAAAAACAACCCTTTAATCACTGTCTTATCTCCCAGAATCTCCAGGTTGCTAGAACAGATGTGACCTCATATCTTTCACTGCTTCTTCATTAGGGCAATTTCTTTCCCACTTCTCCTTATCTTTATTTATTCCTTCTTCTCCACCTGATTTCGCTCACCCTCTGCCTCCTCTATATATCTCATCTCCTCCTGTGTCTCATTTCTCGCCTTCTTGGCTTCAGAATTTTTTTTCTTCTGCTGCAGCTTTTCTCACACGCCTAGTTGCTGCAGCAAGTCTCTTAAAGGTGCAGAACTGGTTAGAGCTGTTGCCGTGGTGACGGAGGGTTGGCAATAGCAGCTTTGGGGTTGGGTGTAGTGACATTCACAGTAGATTCAACAAAACTCAGCAGGTGCATTTTATTTGCAATCTTTTTTATTATTATCTAAAAGGGCGTTTGCATGTACTTAGTAACCAATTAAACCAATTGATAAATCCAACTCCATTTAGCTTTTTTAACTTTATATTTAAATTGTTTTAATTGCCACATCCTTTATGCTTTTTTTCCCTCATCCTTCCTATTGCAGGTTTACACGGCCTGAGCATCTAGGAAGCAGTGCCAAAATTAAGTGTGGCGGTTGCCATAGTTACCAGGAGTCTACTAAACAGCTGACAATGAAGAAGCTCCCCATCGTAGCATGTTTCCATCTCAAAGTGAGTCAGCTTGGCAACAATGTGCTGTCAGTTATTGCGTGTTACTGTCACCGTCTCATTTTTTTAATGGCGCATCCGTTTTTGTCGGTCATAATTTGAAAATAGCATAGTTCACTTTTTTTGTGGCTAAACCTAAATATTAGTCATGGTTATATCATGTATTCAATTTTTCACAGCGACTGAGCCATTTGGTCTGTTACTTGTGCTTTGGTGTATTCATAGTTGAATTTAATTGTTTGGTGTGAATACTTCGCTGTGAAACATGCTAACACTTAATAATTTTGATGAATTACATGGCAAGCCCATGTTTTATTTGTCATACAATACTGGAAGAGCACAACCTATTTATGAAATTCATGGAAAGGGCCTGCATCAAGCTTATTTAAGATTAATTCAAGCCTGTTATTTTCCTGTTGAGAATGGCTAAATGTGTGACAGACTGAAAACAACATCCACTTTTTGCTATCTGAATGCTTTCAATGTGGTAATAAAGCAAACTGATATCTCCTAAATGTATTATCTTCCCCTCCCCCTCTTGTTTTCCCTTTTCTCCCCTCCCCCTCTTCTTTCTGACCATCTCCAGCGGTTTGAGCACTCTGCAAAACTGCGGCGGAAGATCACTACATACGTTTCCTTCCCCTTAGAGTTAGACATGACACCTTTTATGGCATCCAGGTAAGCGCTAGATAATAGGGAGCTATGGCACGTTAACATAGAAAATATTTTTTATATAATATAGCACTTCAACCTTTTTATATATCAAAGATTTGAAACAGACCACGGTTGACATCACGTTTTTTTATTTATTTATTTATTTATTTATTTTTTAAGCAAAATTTTTGTAAATGTATATAATGGTAGAGCATGCAGCAGTCTTGCCCCACCCCGGCTTAAACCTTCATTCAGCTGTGTTCAGAGAGACATGGGGATGCTTGTGGTACTACTGGGAAAACATGCCCTTTTGTTTTTAGATTTGAAAATGCTGCCACCTAGTGACATTTTAGTAAAACACCATGTTTTTTAATTATGCAGAAATGGTAATATTTTCTTTCTCTGTCACCACACCACAGTAAAGAAAGCAGAATGAACGGGCAGTATCAACAGACAGTTGATGTATTAAACAATGACAATAAGTAAGTATGGTAAATTTACAGTAAACAGATTTTACTTAACAGCGTACTGATGTCACTGTAGACAATTTTATTACAGCATGGCAGCACTTCTCATTGAGCCTAACCATCTGGCTGTGAATTTCCCAAATTAAATCTAACCAAACTTAAAAAAATTTAGTGTTTCATCTATGGCTACAAAGGTTTTTCAGGACATTTACTATGAACCTTATAATGATGAACAATTTGAAATTATGCAAACGAACATGGAGGCAGAAGCAAGGAAGTGTATGAAAGAAACTTGATATTAGAAGAAATAGTTTAGGGGAGTGTAATATAATGTAGAATTAAGGAAAATTTGTTTTTTGTAAAACTACCTTGCAGCTGGACCTGTAAATGGAAGATGTTGTCTATTGTTATTAACATATGTTGTGTCTTGCAGGTATTCATTGTTTGCTGTGGTAAACCACCAAGGCACATTAGAGAGTGGTCACTACACCAGCTTCATTCGCCAGCACAAAGATCAGTGGTTTAAATGCGATGATGCCATAATTACTAAGGCCAGCATCAAGGACGTACTTGACAGTGAAGGGTAAGACAAAAACATGCACTGGTCTTGTACTCATCCCACAGCATTATCATAAGTTGCTGTGTAATAACTAATGACTGCCTGTTTCTTTTTTTTTGTCTGCAGGTATCTCTTATTCTACCATAAACAGTTCCTTGAATATGAGTAGCCATTTAAGACCGCTGGCGAAGAACAACCACTGCTGTTGAAAGACTAATGGGACTGGGGACAGGACAGAAAACGTAACCACACAAACCTACCTGAATCTCTCTGACTACCAGTCTGCACCTCCGGGTCTAAGAGGACAGCATTCAAAAGATGTGTGAAATCATGCAACCTTTCAAAGAAAAAAAACAAACAAAAACAAGCACTGAGCTACTTCTTGGCATCTACTTGACAAAAACTGAATGAAAGAGGAGAAGAGAAAAGGTCTTGGGTTCTGAGTTTCTGCAGAGGGTAGAGGCTTTAGCCGTCAATCGCTCTGCTGTCCCCTTTTATTTGCTTTAAAGGCAGAGCGTGAGCATGATGTCGGGTCATGCCTTTGAGGGCACATCTGGAGTTTTATCACAGTGTTCTGACCCTATCATATACACACACACACACACACACACACACACACACACACACACACACACACACACACACACACACACACACCTTACCACCACCCTCCATTTCTCTTCCACGGTGCTCTTGTTTCAACAGACCAGGCATTTTACCTTGATGGAAGAGAGTTCAGTTCATATGCATATACAGTAAGGGACTGAGCGCAAAAAAATAATTTAAATCGGTGTATTATTATAAACTTTGAAAAAAAAAACATTTTTTAAAATATGGTTATTATCATTTGTGGATTTAGTTATCAAATACTGTATGACTCTAGTATGCATCTATTTTTTAAGCACAAAAGAGGAAAAAAAAAATGTGAGAACCTAAAGATGCTGCCTTTGCCAGTTGCTGGGGAAGTGCTGCCATGGAAACAGATTTGGACCTAAGTGTGCTCATGATCCATTATTTACTGTGTTGGTTGTTTTATTTTTAAATTTTGGTTGAGGGCAGGGAATATATATTTTTTTAGCGACACTTTTTGTTTACTTATTTTCTGTATATTTTTCTTTTCAGTACAGTCACGTGTACTTCGTTGTCTTAGTACTGGAAATGTTTTATTATACTTTCATTCTTGTGGAATTGTTGGTATAATGATGGCAATGATTAAATTGAATTGTATGTTGAATGTGAGCTTTGAGTTCTGTAAGGTATTTTGAAGACAAGGCATAATATGTGAACACTTCTGTAAAGAGTACAGTATAGTGGAAAAGGCTGTGGTCAGTCCTCAGTGAACAGTTCAATAATCTGTGCAAAAAATATTGCAATGCATGTTACTGGACACTCAAGAGCTCTCAAAATGTGAAAATTACCCTAAGTCATGCCACAATGCCTGATGCCTGTCACAATTAGTCTCTGACGATGTAAAGGCAATTTTGTGCAATATTAAAGGGTAACACACATCCTGTCTTTAGGTGGCCACGACCTGCCTTAGAATCCATCAGTGTTAATATTCTCCATGGCAACTGTGTGGTTGGTGTTGGCTGGTTAGGTTTGTGGTGTCTTGCATCTGCAGTGCAGTAAACCCAGTCTCCAACCAGTCAGACTTAAAGTAATGCACATACACACCAGGGTCTCATGGTTTGTTCATCTAAATATCATTGATTGTATAAAAAATAAATAGACCCCATGTATAAACTAGGGGCTCTAACCTGTCACAAAATAATGCCACATAAATGAACCACTACCCCTGGTTGTTAAGCTGCTCTGTCATTGCAAACTAACTCCATATTCTTTTGGTCTGCTGCAAGACTGATATCAAAGACTTGTATGGCATATCAAGAAGCAGTTGAGGCTAGCCAAGGACATTCAGGGATGCAGCTGAAACGAAAAGAGGAGCTTCATTGTCCGTTTCAGTGATTAAACTCAGAACAAAACTGGAAAGTCTGTGTACCTTCTTTCTTCTTTCACACTTACCATGGCTATATAAAGCATTACATTTTAACAGAAGCAGTGTTGGTAAGCAATTGCAACTGTACATATAATGGTACTAACTGTAATGTTTTTTATAGTTTTTAAAAACAGTCCCATCAGTAATCCACTTTTCCTATGATTTACTAGAACAGGGAAACGACTATATTCCTCCACTGCTTCTAGATGAACACTGATTTATTGCATTGACTTTCAGCAGTTGTTTTAATTTCTTTGACTCTAGCGCCACACTGTGGCAAAACCAAAAAGCACAAGAAAAACAGTGACACTAAACATTTAACAAGAACTGCAACTACATTGTGTCATTTGAACTTTTCCATTTGAATTCCGGTATTTTATAAATCTCCAATCCAAACTTAAAGTTGTGTGGCATGTGGGCACATAATTAGAAATAGTAATGAAATGCAAATATTCCCAATATATATATATATATATAATTTGACTGCATTGATGAAACCATTGATTTGAGATCATAGTTTATTTTTATATAACAGGGAAACATGTGTGACAGTTCAGAAATAGTTTAAAATGCAAGTGAGCAACACCTAAAAAAAAAAAAAAAAAAAAAAAAAAAAGCTTACAAAACGTTTACAACTCCAAAATGCCACGTGTTCAATTATGATAAAAGAATACTGAACACACATTATAACCTTTGTAATCCTGCTACAGTATGACATTTTCTGCTACTATAATACAGTACAAATATAATCAACAATGAGGAGCAGTCGGTTTTCCCAATGACGCAAATCTATCTCTTTTATTTCCTTCAAACGTATGAACAAAGTTTATTTTTATAATTCATTACCAGAGTTATGCTTTGTATGCTCATGCTAATGATTGAAATATAAGACACAGGGTTTGCAGTGACATTACAGACCACTAACAGATTGAGCAATGCTGCAGAGGCTCACAATACCAAATACATAATGCAACATACTATATATATGTAAATGTGCATAGCAAAGGAAGGTGAATGAAATGCTCTACATGTTTATGCACCTACATAGTAACCACACAACAGTGAAGGAACACCAAAGCCTCTTGAGGTTAAGTGTTCTAGCCCTTCTCAAATGCATGTTCCACTGACAACTAGATCTGAAGATCACACTTGAGCTGCTGGCCCAACAACTCTGGATTAGTAAAGAGTTGACCAACAGAAAATCCATCTGTGCATATGTTTATAGACAAACTTTTGCTTTTGTTTCAAATAAAAATACATAATGCATTTAACTGTTATAGGCACAAAAAAAGGCAATACACTGTATTCTACATTAAAATTTAAATTCACATTAAACTACCTTTATTTTACATAAATAATCAAAAATGATCTGAACAAGACCAATTACTTATTTGTAAGAATTTCTTACAGCTTTGAAACAATGTAGTTTGGTCAACAAACAGTACAATGGATCTAAAACAGCACGTTCATCAAAGTCAACAGCTAATAACAATAATTACTGTCACATATTCACACAAAAATGTATTAATGTTGCCAGTTTCATCAACAATATAAGAACATATACTTGTACCTCCTACACACACGTATACCAACGTATATTAGGATTTGTGGAGGAAAAGTTCCGGTGCATTATCTCTAATCTGAAATGTTTCTTAGATTTCATTATCCTTCACCTCTGAGTCAATAAACTGAGATTTAAATTTACATTGCAGAGCAAACAATGGTTATTTTCTTCTTAGTTGTGTTACATCAGACAGATTAATGTCTCAGGGCAAAAAGACATTCAAAGAATCAAAACCATTTCAAATCTGTTATGATGATTAATTTCTGTTGGTGCTTTGTTCTCTTTAATAACTGACACATCACAGCATTTGATAAAAACCTTAGATAATAGCTGGCTGTTTGTTCCTCCAGCGACATACCGCTCATATGCTGGTCTGCAGGTCACCATTGCATAGAGTACTTTGCGTCTCAGTCGGGTCATTGATCATGCGAGACTTATCCTGCCTACTATCACTGTGCTCAGCCTCGTCCAGCCCTCCCACCTTCTTCAGACAGAGAACGTTCTGGAAACTCTTCTTAAAGTTCTCTGATAGAAAAGCATACAGTATGGGGTTGGCACAGCTGTTGGCATATCCCAGAACTACGACAAAAGCGAATGTGCTTCTCAGGATGGGTGTGGTGCTGATGGTGCCTGTCACCGAGGTCACATTGAAGACGTAAAAGGGCAGCCAGCAGAAGACAAACACAGCCACCACAATGGACACCATGCGGGTTACCCTCCTCTCAGAGCGCTTCCTCTTGGAGGAGCCCACACGAATACCCGAAGACTTGACTTTAATGATGATGAACAGGTAGCAGAGACAGATGACCATCAAAGGCAAGAAAAAGCCTAGGATAAATGTGTAGAACATAAATGCAGTGTAGTATGCCTCTTGAGGCTCGGGCCACACAATAGTGCAGAAACAGCCATTGTGTTTTGTGATCACTCCGCTGTAGATGACTATAGGAAGATTGACCATTAGTGATATGCCCCACACTGCCAAGTTGATGGTCTTTGCCATACGAGGCTTGCGCCATTTTGTGGACCTGATCGGATGCACCACTGCCAAGTAGCGATCAATGCTCATCACCATTAGGCAGAAGATTGACGTGAACTGGTTCAGAGAGTCGACAGTCATCACTACCCTACACAGAACTGGACCGAACGGCCAGTGGACAAGTGCCAGTTGGATTGCGATGAACGGTAGCCCCAACATGAATAACACATCAGCAACTGCCAGGTTTAGAATGTAGATGTTTGTGACTGTCTTCATCTTAGCATAACGCAGGATGACATAGATGACCAAAGCATTTCCACAAAGCCCCACGGTGCAAACCATAAAGTACATGCACGTAATGACAACCGTACTAGTTCGGTTGAAGCCATAGTCTGTGTAATTGCCATTGGCGTCCGACTCATTTTGCAGAAAACTGTCATACATAAGGTGTTCTGACAGGTTTGGAGGAGATGACGGGAAAATCCAGGAGGCCATTGTACCTCAGTGTCTTTGTGGTTCTGCCTGACACAGATAACAGTATCCCATCTGCTCTTCTAAAGACCTGCCGTGGACACAAAATACCTTTGAAATAATATTTTGAAAATGCAGACAGTTTGTTAATTTGACATTTAATCCTTATAATTATCCCACTTTAATGTATTTATGTGTTTATTTATTTATTTCTCATATATGTCACACATATTGAATCTTCCCTCGTCCATCTCTGTAAACCCTATCATTAAAAGTCTTTACAGGACTGATTGCAAGCAATAATTGTCTTAACTTTTGAAGCACTTAAATAACAAAATATCAGAATAATCATTGTTCTCAGCTGGCTGGCAGAAGCGTTACTGAAATCTTTTTCATTAGGTTTCACTATAGGCCAACCCTCATTGTGTTATTTGCTGCTGCCCACTGCTACCATGTGCACTCTGCAGTCAGAATGTCTTTGTGGTGAAATGATTGTCCTTCTCAAACTGTTCAACAATCAGTGTCAATAGCTACGCTGAAATCTTCACTGACACATTTTATTATTATTTTACCCATTTATTAGAGGCTAGATGCTCAAGTAAATGAAAGAGGACAGTAACTCATATTAAAGTGTTTGTCAGTGCCACTGCTCAGGCTTGTTTTGAATTAAATCAAATGTCACTGGACAGTGTTAATCTCCATGTGAGTCAGAATATTGTATAATGGAACAGTTGGACATTCACTGGGGTGAAACATGCCTCTCTTGCATAACAGAGAAAGCCATATGGTAATTATTTACACAAGAAAACAAAGCACAAATGAAAATGTCAAAGAATACACAATGGGATTCCCTCATCTGTCACAACTACTGAATGTTGTAATTACTGCATGCAAGCCCTGCAACAGGTTGTAAATTGTTATTTTTACATATACGCACTGGTGGCTAAATAATTAATAGCATGATCCCAGAGTGGGAAATCCTGTGTACAATGGGTTTCTAATAACGTTGCCAGCTCGTAATGCTACTTTGGCATGGATGCATGTTTGGACCCATCACCGTCTTCCAATCAAACCTGAACCCTGCACTCTGAATTTATGCATACTTGGATAGCGATACATTATTGTGGCACAGAAAACAGTTAGAGTAGAATAATCTAGGAACTTACCTGCTTTTTGTTTTATCGCCAATGTGCTCCAAACACCACTTAAACAGACAAGCTGTCTATAGATAATCTATTCAGTGTACCCTTTAAGTTTCGCCAAATACACAGAAAGGATTAGTTCCTGACGTAATTCCATAAAGCAGGGTGCATTCAAAAACTACTAAGTTCAACTCACTCGTTGCGTTCCTGTGTCTGAGAAGAACAGAGCGGCGGAGTGTCTGGACGCATGTGCGCGCTCTGACTGTGTGGTCGCCGGGACGTTAAAGGACGCCAAACGAGAGAGTCACCTGTGACTGATCCACGCACGCACTCATACATACAGATGGAGCGGCACAAATATTACAAGCGAAAATGACTCGTGCTGCAGTCGACTTATGACATGTCGTTTTATTGACGAGATGCAACACGAGTAAACGTAGGATATAGAAGGAGATACGTGGCTGTCGGTTCATCCGTGAGTCACTTTCCATCCTCATAATCCTGGGCTAAATCTTGTTTTTCTCTTTGAGTACATTCTAGGTACATGTTTACTCACTTTTTCCTTGTTGAAATGTCACTTTGGAAACAATGAAATTAAGAAGCCCTCAACAAGTTTACACAATGGGTAAAAAAAAATCAAGTGGATATTTTACGCACCAACTCCAAAGGATAATATTCATTCAAACAAATCCGACTGGCCTACTTGCATTAGCCTCTAAAATAAAAAAGATATATATTTTACACTAGACATAATATTTTAGTACATAAAAAAACCCACATGTCCAAATAATCTCGGTTTTACATGCGTCTATGACCGGCTCTAAACCACGCGGGGGTGGTAGAGTGGTCGTCCTGTAGCCGGAAGGTTAGCGGTTCGATTCCCACAGTTGATACTGTTGACAAGACACCTAGCCCTCATTGTCTCATGCTCCGTGAATGAATTTGTGAAAATATTTGGTGGTGGTCGGAGAGTCCGTAGGCGCAAAATGGCTGCCACGTCACGTTGTCAGTCTGCCCCAGGGCAGGTGTAGTTACAGATGTAGCTTACCACCACCAGTGAATGACTGTGGAGTGAATGAATAATCAATATGTAAAACGTCGTTGGGTATCTTGAAAAGCGCTATAAAAGTACTAAGCATGTATTTATTTTATGATGCTCGTTGACAAACTGGAACATCTACTGGAGCCCTCCCCGTTTGTATAAAGACGACCAAGACGACGATGTCTAGCCCACTTTGCAGAAAAGGTGAGAAATCTGAAATAAACAGGTGACATTCAAAATAAGCCAAGCAGGGCAAAATATTAGTTGTAATTAGTGATCAATTAACTAAATACTAAATTCACTAAAACATCTGGCTTTTTAAATATATTTTTTTCCAAGCCACACCCACACAAAGTTCAAATATAAAAATGCACAGACATTTTAAAATGGCTCTGAATATTTATCATTTGCTACACGTTATCCATTCTGTTTTGGAACAAAACTGTAGTGAGCTACAAGCACAGGCTGTTACTTGCTTTCTAATTACTTGGCGGTGATCAAGTGAGCCTCTGCCTAAAACATTAATTGAAACTATTGATTAAAGGTTCAACAGTGACAATGCTAGCCTGCGGCAGCTGCTGTTTCCTGAATGAGCACCAGATGTTTTCTAATGTCCCTTTATGGTGGTGATAAATTAAGCAGGTGTTATTAAAACACATTAACGGAGCATCAGCAGGTGAGATGTTTTTAATGGTGGATGTTAAGTCATTAAAGGATAAGTGGAGAAAATGAACCATCTCTGTCACAATCACATCTTATTCAAAGATAGGACTGTGAGTTTGAACATGTTTTTATTTATTATTTTTTGTACTTTGTGTTTCACTTTGTGAAGAATTACAGCATCTCATTGGCTTTTGAGGCTGCATTTTAATCAACATGTTTCCTTACAGCTGGTACTGCAGAAATGTTCTGGTAGTGTGTGTCATGCACACACTTTGCCAATATTTGGCCAAATCAGATGGAATGAACCTGTGATGAACGTTCAAAGCAAAATCCACAGTTGGTTCTCCCTTTTCCCACCTGCTCCCTAAGGTCACCATCTTGGCATAGTTCTGTAAATGTTGTGGCTTCAAATAAAAGCCTTATTGACTTCCACTGGAAGAAAATATATTGACATTGAAGAATTCAAGAAGTCACAGTTATCTTTAAGGGCAGTTTTCAGTTTAAATTAGATGGCAGGTCACAAACAGTGAACAAGGAACAGTCCCGCCCCCCAAAGCCAACCATTAAAAACACTGTTACTTGATCTTTTGACCAGATGGTCAAGCCAAACAACCAAACTGGGACTGAACACATGGGCTGTATGTGCTTAGTTACTTAAGAATGTTTGAATTATGACAAAACGTGTGCTTTATGCAAATCAGAAAATATGAAGACTAACAATTGAAAACCATGACAATTGGCAAATTTGGCATGCATTTCAAATAATTAAAATGTTAATTTGTGAGTTGAACCACTCCATCTGCATTTGGATTGAGACAATGAGGCAGCTGTGTGCTCCTTTTATTTACTAATTCATTATATACAGTTCTTTTTATGTGAGACAGGTACACCGTAGCATCCATGTGGATCAACTATGGCTGAACTGTTACCTATTTCTGCAAAAGGTAAATCCTCTTTGTTCATAGGTGCTCTCATCTGCCACACATTTGCAAAATACAATCAGAACTGAGGAATCAGAATAGGAGCAAACACAAATTACTTTTAGGAGCCCGAGAATGATAGATCATGGAGCTCATGGAACAAGGCAGTCGTCTAATCACATTTCTCAGGTGGCTTTTGGCTGAGTGGGATGTCAGAGACTGTAACAGACCACTATAGCAACACAATTAAGGAGTTTTAATTGATGAATCAACATTCTTTTTAATGCTTCTACACTCATCATTTTACTGTGTGGAAAAGAAAACCCCACAACATTTATGTAGCAGCACATCCTTTAAAATTTTAAAAGAAGGTAAATAATTGTCTCATGAATGATTTTTTCCCCGATACCTGCTCGTTTCCCTCAAGCGTTAGGCAGTAAAGTTGCTGGTTGCTGCAGAAAATGAAGATTTGTGATTCAAAGTGCCTTTTTTATGAATTGCCTGAGGTTTATGCCTAATGGAATGAATAATGGTCCCAAATAAAATGTTATACAAGCTGTACTGATTAATGGTAAAATGACTGAATGTCTAACAAAAAGCTCAATACACGACAAGAAAAGCAGCAAATTAAGAGATCACAACCAATAATACAAAAATGACTTTGATACTCAAAAAACTCAAACAACATTGCAATTAGACAAAACATTACGAACCTTGAAAAGAATGTGGCCGATTTTTTGAATTAATGATTTAATCAATTATCCATCGACAGCTCATATTCATATATTTTAACTTTAAAAGGCAAGGCAAGGCATTTTTATTCATATAGCACAATTCATACACTGGGTTTCTGGAGGTGCTTTACAGAAATAAAAGACAAGTTACAAGATTTAGATTAAGAAACATAAGAAAAATTAAAATAAAAATTAAAACATTTTAATAGACAAAGAGTGCAGATTAAACACTTTCAGTTGTCTTTACTGAATGTAGGCAGAACTAAAGAGGAAGGTTTTTAACCTCTTCTTGAACATTGTTAAAGTTGAGGCTGTTCCAGGTTTTTGCTGCTGAAACTTAAACGCTGCTTCACCAGGTTTAGTTCTAACTCTGGGCATGAGCATCTGTCCCAGATGTTCTCAGAGTCTGAGAAGGTTCATTAGGAACTGAAATATATTCTGGTGCTAAACCATTAAGAGACTTGTAAACCAGCAGTGTTGTTTTAAAGTCTATTCTCTGAGCAACATAAGGCCAGTGCAGAGGTTTTAAAACTGGACTGATGCTTGTACTTCCTGGTTTTGGTGAGAACCCGAGCAGCTGCGTTTTGAATAAACGGCTGTTGTCTTTAAAAAGGACATTAGTATTTTTACCACGTTCATTCATGTTTCTGTATTTTCTTTTTATTTTCCAAATTTGTATTATTTTTTCCACTTTTGAAAGTTTGGCACATTCTCCATCTTTTTATCAGTTGTGTTTGTGGTTTAGTCGTTAGAAATGACTTAGTTCCTGCTTTGACGAGTGGAAGTTATTCCAGAGCCTTGTGTTTCTACACCGTTCTTGTGGAGAGGCGTAAACAGAATGCAATGCCATCTGCACAACACAGACCTCTATGAACCTACTACTACAGTAACACCTGCTGCTATATATATGTGTTTTTATCTTACAACAGCAAGTTAAGTTTAGAATTCAAATTTGCTTTGGGATTTTTTTTTTGTTAAAGCATTAAATGAAAGAGTCATCAGTGTATATTTTTCTGCTGAAATAATAGAGGGCCTTATTTTCTCTATAGCCTGTAAAGCCCATATTACATTACAGCAAATAGCTCTTGAGAGACAGAAATTGCTACATGTATGGGTTCATAAACAGCCAGCCACGCAATATATTAAACAGGGCTGTGAAGTGTAGCCTCCACACTGGTGTCATTTGCACTGATGATTGGAGAACACGAAAAAAATAGTCCATCTTGTTTTTTCTCTGGTGCTCTATGCTTTGCACTGGATCATCTTGTTATAGAAAAAGCATCCAAATGCAAAAATAAAGAGATCCCTCTACTAACTGATGATGTTTTTATGATAATTTATCCCATTTATTCTGAGACAGCATCTCTTTAAAACTTAGATAGGCAAAGCTTTCTGTGTTTGTGGGGCTTAGTTAAGAAGATTAATGTAGTGTAAACAAGTAGGATTCTGCAGCAGAACATGGTTAACACTGGATGAAAAATAGTCTGTCACTTTTCTGCAGTGAGCAAATGGTCTTTATTCACACAAACCTCACTGCAAAAAATAAATAAATAAATAAATAAATAAAAATAAAAGCCACACTGTTCACTTCATTATTTCACATCAGCAGTCACCTTTTATTTCTAATCTCCTTTTAGTCTCGGACTAAATGTTGATGTTGTTGGACATATTGCCAACTCGACTGCACTCAGGGTTTGTCTGAGATGTTATTATGACATATTAAATTCATATTTAGCTAAATATTTTTCTAGTCCAAATTGTTGAATATATACAAATTACAAATGTCAAATGATCCTGTTTCATTAAGGGACAGAAAACTCATGCACAATATTACTCACTCAGATGTTCAAAGAGTTAAAATGTCTGAAACATATTTATTCATGCATCATGGGATATTCATATCCACTTAATCAAATCAGAAAACTAACTAAAATTAAATGTATCCACTAAGATGTCTTTCCCAATAGCCAGCAAAGACCCCAAACATTTCTGAAGACTTTGTCTAATCTAATGAGCATTTTACCAACAAGAAGGTTAGACCAAACTTTTCCGAGCTCGTGCGCTCGGCTATTCTTTATAAAACGTATTTGTTTTATGCTTTGGGTAGCCTGTAAGTCAATGTTGTGCCTGAAAGCAAATGCAACAAAAACTTAGCATAATGATATTCTAAAGCCAATGGCAATTGAGAAAACTACAGCTGTTTTTGTGCCGGCTATCCCCACTGTTGTAGGATCATCGATAATTTTACAGATGTTTTTTGGTATAAATGTTTATGTCTGTCATCCATGGCATTGTGAAGAAAAAGCTAAAGCAAAGGCTTTGGGACTCATAGGTTTCATAGTGAAGACGTTTCATGATATAACCTCTAAGTCCAGATGCCTTTACTTTAACGTATTCTTTATAAATGTTTATGCGTCAGTTATTACGTTTTCTCTCTGAACTGGAAGACTTGACACAGACACTTATATTTTGCAAAATCAGCAAGAAAAAATTTTTCTATTGGAAGGTTTTTATGTGACTGCCTTTTTAACTTGTTGCGTGAATCCTGGGAATGTGCTGTATGTGTAAAAGCCAACCACCTGGTGTGGATTTGAGTCCCCATGTTTTATTTAAAAACACCCAGAAAGGCTCATCATGACTTTGATTTATTTTCCCAGACAGTGGCGGCAGTTAGAGGAAGTTCACCAGACCAGATTAGTAATTATTTAGCAGTGATATGGTAACAAAAGGGCTAGACTATTGACTTTTTGCACTTGTTGCATGTAAGAGCTGCAGTCCTCCCTCCCTGACATTGAAAACAAACCACACAAGGCCAAGGACAGATGGCTGTGTAAGGAGA
This sequence comes from Neodontobutis hainanensis, assembly GCA_024349245.1. NCBI lineage: Eukaryota > Metazoa > Chordata > Actinopteri > Gobiiformes > Odontobutidae > Neodontobutis > Neodontobutis hainanensis. The sequence goes on from JALDNG010000268.1 coordinate 125,082, forward strand.
TACAGACAGCCTGAAGAGAGGCACAAAGTGAGACGTTGGCTCTAATGTACCGGGCGAGGTGTGTTGCTGTACACAAACACAGGCGAGGGACAGAGATGGAGAGTTTAGCTGCCTGTGGCTGCACCAACAAGCCTTGTTTCATTAAATCATTGCCTGCTCCTTCTGAATCTTTAATACTGAACCAGCAGGAACATTGCTTCTTTTGGATGCTCGGGAGTGTAATTGTGCAGAATTCTCTACATTATACTGTCATGAAATATAAATATTGAATCAAATAGATGATGAGGAGAAATAGGATATAGCTGCCAGCGGTTTATGTATTAACTGGATTGCTTCTCATGAATTATGCACACTGTACGTCTGTTCTGTAGTGTTAACTCTGTATGCAAATAGTCTGAAATCAACAATCTGAGACACAGGGTGTGTTTTCATGTGAAGAACAGCAGTTTCATGGTAGACTGACTTTTTATTTGTTTGTGTGATTAACATGCACACTTTTTGCACGGTATACGGTGGTTTAATGAGTTGATGACACAAGTGGCCCAGATCACATCTACTTGGATCATACCACAGGCAATCCGTTGTTTTTACATAAAGTCAGACAATATGATTGCTTATGTACTGTATATTCCCTTTTGGCTCTTTGTGTCTAACATCACTTCACACTGGATCTGGATTTTGTAGAAGTAATGTGTAAAAATAAACCAATACAATTGAAATGTGTCAGATGTGGACAACTTTCCATTGGAAACATAGCCATGATGTAGTAGCCTGGCTAAATGACAATCCCCAAATGAACAGACTGCCCACTCGTTTGTCACACCAAATGTTACCAATGAAGCTTCCATTTAAACTACTGTCACATTCCACTACTGAGAGTAAGGCACTGTGTTTCATTGCACACTTACCTGCCCCAGCTCAGGCAGATGCGGATGGACGGGCCTCTAAAGTACAAAAAAAAAAAACAATAAAGAAGAGGCAGCATTCATTAGATCTGCTGTGCACAACGAGAGCTTTCTGGCTCCACATTCAACAGTAATATTTGGTCTGAAGACACCTGTCTGCATAGAAAGTATAAATACAGGTCATTACAAATCTAATACACAGACATTTTATAATTATAAGTTTGTTTGCAGTAATCAATGATTCTAAAAAAAGGCTACATAATATCTACATAATAGATTAAAATTAAGGTCTTGGGCCTGATTGCTTTATCGTATTTCGTTTAGTGGGCTCCATTGGGCAGATTTATTGCTTAGAGGCTCGTAAAATTGTGCAGTTAGACTAGACTAGAGATTTATATGTAGGCTATATGGGATTTTGTCCCTGTAAGGTTTATGATTGGATCCTTTTTAACAAGATATAACTATAACTGTTGAACACCGAAAGAATCAGTTAAATAAGATTTTGTTCACTGGAAACTGGAGTTTGTATTGTTTTTTTGTTTTTTTTGAAGCTGTAGCCATGGTTAGGTAAAGGTGTGGTGTTGAACAAAAATAATAACATACATCATCTTCAGATGTAAATAAATAGGGAAGATGTTGCTATACTGTTTTGAAGAACTGAAATATTAAAGTGTCGGAGCCTGGGCCTTACTAATCTCAGCAGGTGTCAGGAGTCATTTATAGGACATAATGTTCCAACCGCCTTATGAGCATCCCAGCCCAGTCGGGTTTGTCGAGGCATCTCACTTTCTCTTGATTAGTGGCATATATTATGATAAATGCCTCTGAAGCTACTGAGAGCAATCGTAGTTAAAGCAGCCCAGCGTAACTTTAAGCCAAAAGCACTGCGTAATTTTTAAGCCTTTGAGGATGCTGGCCAAAGTTTCATTTAAAACCAGTTTCCCATTTCCAAATGGTTTAGCCCAGGGGTCTCAAACTCAAATTACTTAGGGGCTAAAGGAGGCAGAGTCTGGGTGAGGCTGGGCCGGATCAGGTATTCCACAAAGCTTTGTTAAATCCTCTCAAACGTCATTACTAGCAGTTCTTTAAGTTCAATGGGTTCTTCTGAACCTGAGCTATCCTGAACTTAAATGGAATATTGAAGAACATGAATGAGCTGGCTGAGTGGCCCCATTGGATGTCCACTCCCCTCGGTGATATTGTCAACATATCATTGGCTAATTTTAATTTTCACATTCGTCATGATAACAAATCCACATGGATAGTGGCGATCAAATTGCCATCAACTTTCAAACAAATCAACTAATTTCAAATGATGGGAAAACAAAATACAATCCGCATGATGCCAAATCCAATGCCAGTAACATTAAACTTGTCTAGCTCAAGGTCAAACATGCTCATTTCAAACACAGTAAGAAGCAAAAATCATGTTCGTGATGTTACACGGGTTCCTCCATAGTTTCTCTGCCTGCATCAAGCCCAACCGATGGCCCGCCCCCAGGAGCCTTATACTCCACTGTGATGGTGCCATTCATAAAAAACTTGCAGGGCGCACTAACATTAAACTTTCATATCGTCCTGCGGGGCACAAAATATCGTCTTGCGGGCCGCAGTTGGCCCCCGGGCCACAAGTTTGAGACCCCTGGTTTAGCCCATGACATCACCAAGCGCTCAAGATGGCTATTCAAATGTAAATGTCCGTTTTACAATGAAATGAATAATTTCAACAAAATAAAGCATCTTAAACAAAATGTGTAAGAGTGATAACTTAAAGTGAATTTAACTATAGCTAAACAAACCCAGAATTATAATTTCTGGCTTGTATATTGTGAGTCATATGTAAAATTAACAAACTAATTCATAAAATAAAATGATAGAGTGACAAATGAAAAATGGAACAAAGTGAACAACCCACTTTGTCACAAAGCCCAAAAATATATTCTCATAATCATTTAATGGCTCTTAGACATGAGATCGGTAGAATCATGCATATCTCATTGTACACACAGTACCCTCTGCACAGAAACCTGCAATATAAAGATTAGATTAGATTAGATTAGATTCAACTTTATTGTCACTGCACATGTAAGGTACAAGGCAACGAAATGCAGTTAGCATCTAACCATAAGTGCAATAAGCAGTAAGTACGGAATATACAAGGTCTATAATATGTACAATAACTATACAGATAAGTATTATGGACATAATTTAAAGATTTAACATACATACAATACTATAAGCATGATATACAGGTAGGTGTACTATAAACATACTATAGATTAGATTATGTAAAAGTGTATGTACACTATAGACAGAACTATGAACATATGATCATAATTTACACTAGTGCATGGACAGTACAGTGCATAGAAAACATTACAGTGTGCAAATGGATTACTCAGTGTTTCTGGATGAACAGACAGTAGTGCAAGTAATAACAAGTTTACTGTTTTTGCTATATATATATAATAATAATAAATAAATCAGTCAGACGCAGTGGTGATGTGGGGGCGGAGTCTGTGTGTGTGGTGGTGTCAGAGGGCAGAGTTCAGTAAGGAGACAGCTGTAGGGAAAAAACTGTTCCTGCATCTTGTGATCCTTGTCCGGAAGCTCCTGAAGCGCCTCCTGGAGGGCAAGAGTCTGTGGTCAGGGTGAGAGGAGTCCTTAAGAATGCTCCGAGGTAATATAATTCCTGTTTCATAATGTGACGTGTCAATAATGGTATTCCACTGCATGTCAACATTATTATCTTCACACTGGGGTAAAGTTTTGCCATGTTAATAGTCTGTCTAATATTGCTTTTATACATTAAACTCAGTACTTCGCCCCAGTCACCAATGTCCTCTCTCCACCACAGTCCATTATATTTCTCATTATCACACTTTTAATGGCTAGATAAAAAAAAATTCATGCAGATATTTTTTATGCAGCTCCCTGCGTGACCAAATGTAATATCTCTGGATTCCATCAGGAATCAGATGAAAACACAAACTGTGGGGCATGGCTACCTGTGTAATAAAATACCTGTTGATACAATAGCCAGAGTAACAATGGCCAGAATAATCATGTTGTGAAAGGTACATTTGTAGGATGGACCCTTTGTGATATGACTGTACTGTATAGATACAAGGTACTCAGTTACAAAGCAGCTTCTCTATTTAAAACTCTTTAACTGTTTGTGCTGTTAAATAAACCCCCTCTCACCTTTACCGTGATATTTTTCTGTCCCATGCCTACTCTAGTGTACATAGGGAAAATACACATATAATACAGAGTAGAGTTGTTAAGATGTCAGGCAGGCTAATGGTAAGTTAATAGGTTGCCATGGAGCCTTTTGTGAAACCAGCCAAGTATGTGCTGACATAAAATCATTTGGAGGAAAACATAAGTATTTCTCTCCACAGACTGATCAGAAAATGACTCTTTTCATAATGTCAGTCTGTTAACAGTGGAGACAAGGAAATTGATTTTTTACTCAACTTAATGGCATTGTGGCTCTTTTAGGTCTGTGAAGCTGTTGAGAGATGAGCAGTGACATGTTTATGCTGACCAGAGAAAAAATAGTTTTCTAAATAGTGATTGATGCTGGTATTTTGTGCTTTACATTGTTGACACTGGATGTCAGGTAAGAGGAATATGGATTTTTAGGAGAACCACATGCTTATTTTACATCCACTCAACCATGCACCTCAAACATATAGGCAACCAAACGATGCATGTTTAGCTGTTAGTTGTTAACTTAAGTCTTAAAGGAAAAACAGTGGCAGTCGGGATGAATGTGAAGGGTGGATTTGTGTTCTTTTTGATCTATGTGGCTCTATGGATCCACACTGATGTTGAAGGCTTGCTTGTTGACATTCACAAACCAGTTTTATTTATATAACCCAGTATTACAAAAAATAAATATATATATTTTTTTTAAGGATTTTATGACGTGACAATAAAACAATATAACATTATTTAAACATATAATTGTGTGGTACCTTGAATTGTCTTTTAAAGTTGTATGTCTTGCACTTTTCTATTTTACTTGAACTTATGTTATAGTAACATATAATATATAACATTATACTTATGTTATATATTTAGCTTATGTTTATGTTTAGTTGTGAAGATAGCTGTGTCTCCCACACAAAGAATGATAGATCTACATTTCCATCCATCTGAGACCATCTTCTTCATTGCTTCAGTTTACACACATTTCTTTTCCACTAGTTTTGCAGGTCACTTGACAGAAGGGAAGCAGATAAGACTCTGGATGACTTCAAACCCATGAAACAAGAACATTCAAAAGGCCGGCACAGACCGAGAAAGATTGGGATTTTCAGATACCCTTATCTGGAGACCGAGGGGACTTAATACAAGATATTTATCAGTTATTGCACTTTTCTAAGGAATGGGTAATCAATGTTGGGATGTAGAATCTGCTTTTTTTAGACAGTTTGGGGAATTAAGACTGTAGTCACAGGTTAACAATACAGGCTGTGTTGTTTCCTTTCATGCCTGAGCTGAAACGTGTTTGTTTTGGCCTGTGTTCAGTGGTCTGCTTATCAGTATATTCCTTAAGAACCGCAGCTCTGCCATTTAAATAAAGCCTGCCTGCACTGTTGAGACAGATGTGAAAGCTTTTAAGTAAATAAGACCGGACAAAACTGATGTTGATAAAGCTAAAATATGTCTTGTTAAATCATATTATGTGAAACATACATTTGTGCTCATAAGTTTACATACCCCGGCAGAATTTGTAATTGTTTTGGCCATTTTTCAGAGAATATGAATGATAACACAAAATCTATGGGTGAAGCCATTAATTGTTAAACAATTTTGTTTACTCTTTTTAAATCATAATGACAACAGAAACTACCTAAATGACCCTGATCAAAAGTTTCATTTTGATCAGTTTTTGGTAATTTTGGACTGAAAACATGCACACAAGTGACACAAACAGGTTTAAATGGTTACTAAATGTAACCATCCTCACCTGTGATCTGTTTGTTTGTAATCAGTGTGTGTGTATAAAACAGACCCTTCCATCTTTCATCCACTGATGCGCTGACATTTCTGTTTTTCTGAGTCATTTAAAAAGTAAAAGAATTGTCAAAGTATTTGCGGTAAAAAGTAATTGAACTGTATAAAACGGAAAAGGGTAATAAAAAGATATCCAAGGAATTGAGAATGACAATCAGCAGTGTTCAAACTCTAATAAAGAAGTGGAAAATTAAGGATTCTGTTGAAACCAAACCAACCCATAAATAACTTCAGCTGAAATACAGGACTCTCTAAAAAAAAAGTGGTGTGGCTGTGAAGATGCACAATAAGTAAGCACTTGAAGAAAAAGGGGCTGCATGGTTGAGTTTCCAGAAGAAAGCCATTACTAAGCAAATGCCACAAAGCATCCCGTTTAGAATACGCCAAACAGCACAAAGACAAGCCTCAAAACTTCTGCAACAAATTCATTCGGAGTGATGAGACCAAAATTTGCAATGTCCCGTTATTATCCTGTGATTTACATTTTGCACTGTGTGGACTGGTGTATGAATGTATACAAGTTCTAAGTTACAATCATTATTATTTGTAGGTGTAATAGTTCAGCCTGTCTCGGTTTTGTAACTTGGTTCATCCCTCGTTTCACGACCCATCTGCCCTTCTCTCTTTGAGACCAACAACTCCTCAGACACAGTTCTCACTGGGCATTTCTCAGCAGTCACTCTGACTGACAGCTTGACAGCACGTGAACTATCCAAACAGAGAAAGGAGAAAAATCATAAAGTGTTTCATTTGGAACAGGTCCGTGTCATAATTTCTGCTGAGGTTCCTTAGTATCTTACTCATAGCATTAATTAGAAATGCAGTTATTATAATGTAACTTGCAAATATCACCATCACCACATACTGTATAACCAGACAGCAACATATAATAACACACTAAGCAGCAGTATCAAACTAAGCCACTAGAATGCACCGTTGCATGACTCAACAATCATATTCAGATTCAGTTGGGAGTGAATGTGCTGTATCTACAGTAAGGTAACCATTAAATGACCGTCACATAACACTGAAACACTGAAGGCTGTGAGTGCAATCGGTGGACAGACAAAATTGTCGCCTCCACTCTGTGTCAAGCCAGCTGTCAATTAGTATGTTCTGCCTTTAGCCTATAAATGAACGCCTGTCTCTCAGCTCTTAGTGCCCATCAGAACCTATTAAAAGTATAAACATTCTTCTTTTGTACTACTGTTTAGTGTAACCTGTTATTCACAAAATAATGGTGCCTCATTAATAGGAAATATTTTTTCAATATGCACAACCTATTTTTACCATTATGTCATTGAATGTTGTCAGTTTAAAGACGTGTTTAAAAATTGGACTGTAGTCATTTAGAACTTTACAATCCTGCATTTGACAATTATTTAAAATTACTAACACAGACCATAACCATTCTGTCTGGCCCATAAAGTACACCAAACACCCCAGACTTGATACGCATCACATATTTGTTGATTATAGGCAGAAGAGCAATAAAACTTGATGTGATGTGTTTTAGTCTTCATAGTTATTTTCTCTGCACTGTTGCCGCAGCTCTTATCTGACTTCCATAACATGATGAATCTTGGGTGAATGATATTGCTTGAAGTAGTGTCAAAATGATGCAGAGCAGTGGAGTATGGGTAAACAGAAGCTAGAGGAAGATTTTCGTGATAGATTCATCACACCTGGAGTGGCACTTGAGGTTTACTCCAGAAGATGACAAGTGTTGTTTGGCTCAAATGGACAAAACTGGAAGCCATTGTTGTAGCATATTGTGGAGAATGGAACACTTTGTTGCCTGGTGTGTGTCTCGTAATGCACAGATGGGACTGGCTGTGCATAAGAGCATTCAATGACATAATGGTAAAAATAGCTTGTGCATATTGAAATATATCTCCTATTAATGAGGCATCATTATTTTGTGAATAACAGGTTTCACTTAACAGTAGTAAAGTGAGCAAAGAAGAATGTTTATACTTTTAATAGGTTCTGATGGGCACTAAGAGCTGAGAGACGGGCGTTCATTTATAGGCTAAAGGCAGAACATACTAATTGACAGCTGGCTTGACACAAATTGGAGGTGACAATTCTTTTATATTTTATGAAAAAATAAATACAATTTTCATATTTTATGATAAATGGTAAATGTAAAACTGTAACAGAAAGAGAGACTTTGAGATAGGGGTCCAAACAGATGTTTGTGTATATGTGTCTTAACCACATGTATTCCACTGTGGGTTCTGAGCTGTAATATTAATTCTCAGACACTATTTTGTCAAAATTCCATAATTTTTTTAATTTTCTTGTACATGTACAGTGTCCTTGTTTTTTTTTTTTTTTGAAAGGCATTAAAATGGTAAAAAATGCATTATCATTATTATACTCCTGTGGGAGCTGACTTTTATAAAATGATGTTTCATCTGCTTCTGCTTCCATTATTATCTAACACAAAACAATAGACAGCAACTTCTACTTCTTATATTGTATTCCCAGTGAAAGCTTCTTAATTATCAACATTATGCTCAAATGCCAAGGAATAAAAGAGCTCATATAAAAGCATTCATTATGTGGCATTATTCATCCACACAACAGATTTCCCACCAGAAGGAAGCAGCTTGATCAATAACATACAGGTCAAAATCTCAAAGGTTATAGCTAACAAAAATCTTCTCATCACCTTTGTAGAAAGCATGAAACAGACCAAAGGTCTTGCAGTAAGAGGCACAAGTGTCCTGAACAAAATCAACATGGCTCCCTTGATGTGGCTGCCTTTATTGTTCAAATCAATAAAGCAAATACAAAGACTGAAAAGTATTGAGTTTGCCTTCTGCTGATTCACTTGAGTCAATTCTTGGAAAGGTTTTAAATCCCTCTACGTACATCTGTAAGAGCACATTAAATTGGGTTCCACAAAAATTTTCATTTACTTCTAAGTGAAGGAACCAACAAACTGTTGCTGTAGTCAGTCCTTGCAAGTCGCCACTGAAGCAGAGGAAATGTTTTCATTATGAAGAGAACTTTAATCAGTTTTCTTTTGCAGTAAGCCTGCGACTCTTGGAGAGAAGTGCACTTTGGTGATGTCAGAAGTGATGGGTTGTTGATGCAGCAATGTGTGATCAGTGCCCACACGAAAACAACACTTCCATCAAAATGCCACTGTCTGCATTTCCCCCAACATCTTTTAGCTAATCCTCAAACTGAGATAAATACACCTTTAAATCCTCTTTTGATTTACTAAAAAAATAAGCAAAGTGATATCCCCTACTTCCTTCCACGCTATGGGAGTTTTATATGAATAAGGTCATTTTACATCTGCAGTTTTTGTCTACAGAGTTCTGGCTTCAAAGATTTACGATGCTGTGTCAAACATTTTATTGATTTTAAGCAGCAAACAGACAGACACCTCTAATCTGTCCAGGGAATGAGGCGTAAATCTATGCCACACACAGGTCTGCAGGGAAATCCTCCCCCAGAACAGATGACTCATTTAAAGACTTCTCTCACATTTGTTTTGAAGGCACATTCTGTCTCTGAGCAGGGACTCAGCACATGCAGTTAAAACATACAGAAAGCCACAGGCTGTACAGGTTTTATTAAGAATCTTCACAATCCAGAAGCGGCAGTGAAGAGGTGTTAGAAAACAAGAAGAAGATTTCTTTCTATGGCTGGGTCTTTATGCAGGGTGCGTTGAATGTATAGCAGTGCCCATGACCGTTGGCTGCCCCTTGCTCCTAACAATGGCTCTGGGTGATGCTGGGTTGAATGCAGAGAATGAATTTCTTTATTGGGAATATTCAATTGCCACTAAGATTAATGGCTGTCTCTGTGTGTCATCCTTGTGTTTATACATTTGATTGGGTCAACCCCAGCTCATGCCCTAAACTGATAGTGAGTATGGACTTCAAAAAGTTAAGTTGTAGGTTAGTTGTGATGTACACACTACACTACTACACACTCCACTACAGTTGAATTGCAACATATTTTACAATAGATCCTCAGAGTCATTTCATTCTGGTCTAGGAACGCTTTAAGTAAAAAAATAAATAAATCTTTACCATGCCATGCCATAATTGTTTGTAAGTTGAAGCAGGATTCTGACAGTGGGGGAGCCAGGAGTGATTTATTTGAGCACAACAGCAATGTGGCTCTGATGACACTGAACTGAAGAAATCATTAAGGCACCGTCCAAGAGAGACTGATGGCTCTGTAGTGAGATGGAAGAGGTGTTATCAAAGTGGCACAGGCCGGCTCGTATCACAGACCCAGTAATGATTCCAAAACACAATACACTGTATATGGACACTGTACAAAGTAAATGTGGTGATGTGGTGCAGTGGTGCCACCTACTGGACAAACATCAAACATACAATACTTTTGTAATAGTCTTGGTTAGGCACTAGCTTATCAGCAGGGTTATAAAAATATGAAACAGGGTGTGTGTCCCGGCTCTTACTCATGCATGTCTCAGCTGTTACGAGCTCATAGGTTGCCACTGTGTATTTGCTCAACACGGGCTGTCTCCTGTCCTGAACAAGGCACTCCATTGTTGGACTGAATTACTGCACTTTACCCTGTATCAATACAGCTCTGGACAGTATTTGGCTGATCATGACACTCTGATCCCAGACAACTACAACTATATACCAGAAGTGAATATTTGCATCAGCACAAACCAAAGTATGTCTGAGTTATGTATATGTATATAGGCTACAAAGCATAATGGAGCCATAATTATTTAGTGAAATAAATGATGCAACTAACAATTGCTATTAAAAAGAAATTGGGGTGTGGTGTGTATATTGTCCATAGTGCAGACGTGCCGATTTTCCACACCTCACACTTCATGTGTATAGAATTTGTGAAAGTAATGGTGACCTGCAGGGACATGCTGTGGTCTGTGGTCAGACCCAGTGGAAAAATGCAAACAAAGTCAGTTGAGTTCATAAATGTACTACACTACAACATTTTACAAAATGCAGTTTTAAAACAACCTTCTAATACGCCTTGGATGTAAACTGAAAACTGCTAGTGTTTTTCTTGTTTTTACTAAAACTGAAACCAGATTTCTATCAATGAAGGGTTTTCTGACCTAAAGTTACAATGCTCAATGAAGGCACACAGTTTTGTGTACAGTTTGCAGTTTATTATTATTTATATATTATATATATATATTTATTATATATATTATATATTATATATTATTATTTATATATATATATATATATATATAATATATATAATATAATATAAATATATATATATAAATGTCTGAATATGCCATGAATATATCCTTTTGAATCATTAGCTGGAAATACACCTTTAATTTTCCCTTTTGCCATGTTTTCTCAATTTTTGTCTTAATTTGAAAAAATGACCTGAGTGAGACTTGAACTGGGTCTCCCGCGTATTGGAGAATCTGCATGTGCTCTAAAAACTGACCTAGTATGTTATTCTCTTAAAACTATGCACCTGTTTGAATTCCAACTTGACCCCACCTAGTGCGGTTGCCTGTCGTCTGTGTCCAATTTCGACCATTCCATATTGTTTAGGAAAGAAAAAGAAACACAGGCTTGAACAAAGCACACACTGTGTCTGCTCCAGAAATCCTCATCACCTGTGGTGGCACTATGATGTAGTGGATCTGGGATTACACAGCTCGAGGAATGTAAAGGATGACAGTTTGTACAAGATCACCATTGTTGAGCGTAACACCTGCACTGGTGGCAGAGGTGAAAAGTGATGAACAGAAGATGGGAAAATGCTTCATATCCAGCCAAGAAACAATGGCCATGAAAACATGATCCTATTGTACCAAGTGGTTTGGGAGCATATCACATCTGTTCCACATAAAAATACCTAGTGTGGCTGTATCCTTGTGAATTTTCAACTAACAACTGCAAATCTATATTTTCATATATGAAAAAACTTGAACATGAATAACCTTGATTAGGTCTTTTTTCACACATTTGTAAGGTGCATGTCATGCGAGACGCTGAGGGCTGGTGAATGGAAGGACTGAGAGGTAGTGGAGCCTGTGGTATGCACAGGAAACCACCGTCCAGATGTGGAGAGGGCGGGGGACTGGCCCAGTCGTGTGTGTATGAAGGTGTTAGTGCGGTCACTTTAGAACAAGAAATATTTCATAACTGAGCTTCATATGGATTTATATTTTAAAACCAGTCAAACAGCACCAGAAAAAGACTGGACTTGACGTTGAGGTCTTATAGTCCTTGAATTAAAATAAATTTTAGTAACTTGGAGTTGGTAGTAATGGTGTAAAGTGCTAAGACTGGCTTGAGTGTATAATTACAACATGTCCTTTTAAAAATGTTTGGGCCCTTGCACTTTGCCCAGATAAATGTATATTTATTTTGGCAAAGGATGCATCTGCTTCTCTCTGCAAATGAATAGGCCTCCGGCGTTTGACTTTCGTTATGGTTTCATTCTTGGCCAAATCTCTGGTTTAAGTTAAATCAAACTGAGATTAAATGTAATAAGTGGAAATTCTCTGTAGCTATCACAGCAAGATTTTGACTTAAAAAATGACAAAAACTAAAATGAACAGTCCATAAAACACAAACATACCAGCTAACTAAGTGCTTATGGCAGCATGCGCCGTCCACATTACCAAGTAAAAGTATATTTTTCCATTGTACGCTAAGGGAGTGTTTTCTGTAACAAGTGCTTGCTTGTGTGGCTCGGTGGCGTATTGTAGTTATTAAAGCCAGTAAGAAAGGAGTCTTTGTCTTGGCCATCATCTAAACCCAGTCACACGGACCATCTTGTGCCAGAGAGCCCAACTCACTTTTACCACTGCATTCCTGGGCTGTTTGGTAAGCCCATAGGGGTCCAGTCCTCCTCCCTCCATGTCCTCTCTGGATTCCTCATTCCATCTTCATCTGAGTTCCCATTAGTCTCACATAGGCCTATACAGCGCCTGGGAACACATGGCAGCACTTAAAAAACAAACTCCAAGCACAGGCGCACAATTGCAGACAGTGTAATGTAAGGACGCTTCATGCATTTCACTGTAAAACACCCCAACATGCTTTTTCTTGCCTTCACCAGACATAATATATAGTTCATGTTATTATTTGCCCGCTGCCCACTAGGCTAGTCTTATTTCCCGTGTGAAGGAAATAAATGTAAAACATCTAGAAGCCTTCAAGATCAGAGGGCAGCCAACTAGTTGCTTCATTACTATTTTATTCTTATTAAATGCCTTGCATTGGTCAATGAAAAAAAAATATTAAATGGAAATCCAGACATCCAGAGAAACAAAATAGTGTGTTTATACATTCCTTCAGTCAAACAGCTTATTTGGGGTTGGATTTTAGTTTTCCGCATTTCATTCAAACACTCTCTTTGTCTCTTTTTTTTTTTTGAGAAACATACTGTAGCATTGGCAAATTTGCTTTGTTTAGAAAGCTGATTATTTTTTATTCTACTCGAGCTTATTGATGCAAGTGCAGTGTCGTTTCTTTCTCAGGATTTTGTTTTGTTGCTGCATTTTAGCCAAAATGTAGCTGCTGTTGTAGAAATCAGAAAGAATTCTCACCAATATATTGATTCACTCACTGATTCAACGTTTATTTCACATATACAGATACATTAAAGACCAAATGTTACTGGGAAATGAAAAAACACCACTTTTGTCTTTTAATATTCTTTGTGTAAAAATCTCAACAGCTCTAAGACTGAAACAAAGTATAAGCATTAGTAAGACAAACCTGGTGGAAACAGAGTGGCTCAGCTCCGTGGGCTAACACAGGTGGAGGGCGTGGGTTTCAGAAACACCTGCTGTGAGCTTTAAGTGGAAACCCTTCCACACTGGACAAAATGTGAGCGGATTATATAACCTCAAGTACAACCTCAAGTCACTTTGATGTGACCTTTTGGTCTAAGTTCAAAAATTTTGTACAGTTCATTTGACAAGTATTTTCACAATAGACTATTCTGGTTTAGGTAATCTTCATGAGTTGCAACAATCCCAAAGGCATATCCAATGCAATGTCCAGCTTTCCCTTCACCTCAGCCTCAACCCTCCAACAGTTTATTGAACTGGACGACTGACCCAAACTTCCCAGGATGAGAAAACTTTAAATCTAAATGTTATTCTTCTTGGTCCTCAAAGGATACATTGTGTGCGGATCCAGAAGGACATACCAGGCTGTGAAAGAGGCTCTTTCTTGTTTTCTGCCTGTTGCCCCCCTCCCAGTCTCTCCAGGGCGGCCTGTCTCTCTCTGACAACAGCTGCTTGCTGCCTGTGGAGGCCAGACATCTGTAGGCTCTGAGGCTGGGCCGCCGAGCGCTCCGTTTCTTTCTCTTTCACACACATATCGGAGCCCGCAGTCTGCCCGGCACAAAGGACCACATTCATCCCCCTCACGCAGTCTCCACTAGTGAAGAGGTGGTCTGAAGCTCCCAAGCTCTCTCTACATGTCTTATGTATTCTGGCTTACCAAAACTATTCCAAAACTATTCCTTGTGTCCAAGGAATGACTGTTTCCATTGGAATCCACAAAATCATATAGCATTTTGTCGTTTAATTATGGAGCTCTGCTAGACAACATAGTATTATTATATTATTAAGACCCACTAAAAGACATTTTTATCATAGGTCATTTTCTCTGTGTTCGTTAACCATCTTTAAAATCCTGGGAAAATGTGCTCCCATTTGTTTGTCTGAGCCTTTACCTCTTAACCCTGAGAACAGGCATTCCAGCGCAGAGGACTTGCCGACTAAGTTCACAAAAGGATACTGAGAGAGGCCAGAGCGAACAGAGAACCTTTGTATAAAATGAATGTGGCCATGAGAAGTTTGGGAGCAGTATGCGTTGAGAAACATCACAAAGTTACTGCTTTTTTAACTGAAAGGCCTCTGCTAGGAAACATTTGAGTTGAGCTCAGGGGCCTGAGGTCATTTGACCGTTACCTTGCCTTTTGACAGTGAGTTGCTCCAGACCACAATTACATGGTGAAACTGTTTGCATGGAAAGACCTTATTCCTCAGTTCTACAGAGGTGCTTTTGGGTTCACTTAGTAAAGTATCTGCAAATGCTTTTATTCTAGTCTTCTGTTTTATGTTAAATTAGTCAAAACTGTCCATATCAAATTATCCTTGCTAGAATTTCGGATTTAGCAAAAGCCAAGTTTTTTTTAGGCCTAGTAGTAGTAGATTTGTAAAAACAGGTCTCTGGGTACAAAATAAGTTCTATTTTACCTACAACAATAAGCAAGTTGATATGTTTGCAGGAATTAACAACTGGTTTCATCTTTTTGGACTTAAAGCTCCACTACCTGATTTTCTGGTTTAGAAAAAAACGGACCAATTTTCCACGACAAAATACTAATACATTGCATTAAACTGAAGTTTAGAGCTTACCTTAAACACTTTAGAGCTTTGAGTTTACCACTAGACTGTAGCAATCCTGTAATCATCTCCACCTCATTAAACATTACATCAAAGTTAGTTTTTTTCTTTTTTGAGTTGTTTTGCTGTATTATAAGACATATTTTAAAACTCAGTTCTTTGTTATTACTAGTGTGTCCTAAAGATTGTAGGCTATATTATTAAATGCTTCCAGTGTATGGTAACATGTTTGGATGTATCACAAAACCATTGCATGAGAACTATGCTTCCCAGCCGTCTATTTGATTGCCAGAAGAACATGAAAATCATTCTTGTTGTCACTTTTCTCATTCATTCATTGTATAAATAATAAAAAATGTGAGTGTAGCTAATAAAGACCTTATGTAACAGCTGACAGTGTCATAAAAATCTGTTACACAGCACTGTGAATGTTTTACATCTCATTGTTTTGGTCTCTATGTAAACCATGTTTTTAAGTCATGTTCAATAGCTCAGCAGTAAAACCCATCTAAGCCCTACACACATGCAGCGCTCAGTCAACTGCTCACACGCAAAGTGGCTGCAAAGCACGACTTGTCTGCTCATCTGCTTCTGATTAGTGACGACATGGGCCATGCCAAATGGGAGATATGGATCTCATTCCTCTGTAGACAAAGCATCATTCATTGGAAGAAATTACATATGTGGGAAGACAATTTTATGGACTTGGACCTGGGCCTTTCCACCTCTTCTGGCTCTTTTTATTATCCTTATACAAAGATTGGAAAGATGAGGGCCTTTGTGTTAGAAAGACTGTCAAACGTAGTTGGCTCCATAAGATACTACTGAGATAAAGATGTATTTTTTTCCATTCAACATACTTTACCTGATATTTTTTTTTCTAGTTGGAAAATGGTTTAGGCCCTAAATAGTATATTGTAAAAGCAATCATTAGTGAAAAAACAGGCTTTATGATGCCATCTACTAATTATTATAGGGGATTGAATAAGTTTAACCTGGGTACCAGACAATTTCTGTGTTTATTCTATAAAGAGAACAGTCTGGTAATGCGACCGCAGCAGCCTCCTTCACAGAGGCGGGATCATGTTGTGACAAACAGGTGCAGAATAAACCAATCACACAAAGCGGACTTGACAACTGCAAGTTGATATATTAAACTTTATCCAGTCCAGTTGGGAGTATGTCAAAGAGGTCCTTTTTCAGAAGAAAATGTATTAGAGCTTCCAGTTGTTGCGGTTTTAAAGACATGTCTAGATCATTTAAAACAGACTAGAGTGCCGGGCAGTGCAGAGAGTGTGACGTTGCCCACCCCACGGCTGTGATTGGTCCGGCTCTGCTTCAGTCGAGAGAAGGGGCGTGCCCATACTACCTGGCTGAGTCCGAATCAACACACTAATCACTATATAGTGCACTATATTGTAGTTGTGTCTGAATGTCTAGTGACTGACATGTAGTGCACTCAAGGTTTCCCACAATGCATTACTAAAAATAAAGAGCAGCAATGGTTGCTAGCTATGGTCGCTAGTAGCTCAAAATAGACCATAATGCTTTGCAAATAGTTGAAGAATAATAGCGACAGAAAAACAGACGTGTAGTGTCCGAAACCATTCATTAATTGAGTGGACTATATAGCTCTCTATAGTGCAACACTATATAGTAATTGAGGGGTTAGGGACTAGGGAATGCATTTTGACACAGCCACTTTCTTTGGCTCAGAAAAGAAGTGGGTATGGCTATGACATGATTAAAAAAAATCACCCAGGGACAAAAATA
The DNA here is from genome assembly GCA_024349245.1 of Neodontobutis hainanensis. NCBI lineage: Eukaryota > Metazoa > Chordata > Actinopteri > Gobiiformes > Odontobutidae > Neodontobutis > Neodontobutis hainanensis. The sequence continues at coordinate 142,161 of JALDNG010000268.1, forward strand.
ATTGGCCAATCGTTTGTGAGCAAACCAGATGCTCAAAAAAGGAGTGCTCCTATTGGTCTACACCGGCTTGTGATCTGATGTTCCAGGAAGTGTAATAGTTGCCAATAAAGTGTATTTTCAGCATTGAAAATGGATTTTAACATAGAAGAAGAAGAAACACATAAAAAAAGTATTTCATGCAAAAAATAGCAACAGAAAAAAGAGAGGCAGTGTAAAACGCGGATAAATTCCAGCATGTAATGTTTTACAAGGCAGAGATAATTGCTGTCCTGATGCTAAAGTCGCAAGCTAAGCTAATGCTAAGCTAATGCTAAGTGGTAAACTTCAGTTTGGTATACTG
>JALDNG010000268.1:147500-320296 GCA_024349245.1 Neodontobutis hainanensis
AGGGTCTGACCACTTAACTAGAAATGAAGTTAAGCACCAAACAATAAGCCAGGGCAGATTAGAAATTAGTTTTTGTTGCTCAAAGTAAATAATGGCTTGTTGAGTCTGCGGTCTTAAAGCTGTTGGGGAGTTTTGATTGGTCAAGTAATCTACTGGTCAAATAATTTACATGTCAGCAAATGAACCCCCTGGTTCTTTCTCAACACATTAAATGGCTTTAATATTAATTAATATGACCTTTTTAGTGACCACCAAATAATTTCACCTTTCTGCTTCCATAGAAGTGTAAACATTTTTCCTTTTGTCTATGTTGCCATAACAAAATGATCTCATGCAGTTTGGATGGCTTTAAATATGCTGGTCAATGCTGATTCAAAGCAGTTTTGTGAAAGAATAATATTTATTCTCCTTAATCCCCCCTTCTCCACCTCTACACATTGCCCAGCCTACAGAGCTGTAGCTGTGTGCCAACAATAGCACCACTCCCTGGTTTACTCCAAACCGCCCACAGGCCCACTGCCTGGCCAAAGAGTGAGCAGGTGGTGGATTTAAGGCTATGTCTATATTGCAAATAGACAGATTATAGTGTACAGCTGTGTATAGTATGTATGTATGTATAGTGTATAGTACACTGTTGAAAATGACATTTTAGTAAATGCTGTAATTTTGAAGAAATAAATAGTCTAAATATGCTTCACAGGCTCTTTGCTCCATGCTTCCTGCAGCCAGTAAGGAGAGGCAGACTCACCAATACTTCTTTCACACTGGCCAGGCTCCATGCCAACCCTTAACAATAGGTTAATTCATGTTTTGGGCACATTACATCACTTTATTTACATGTCATTATCATTTTCCATCTGTTTCAACCCTGCCTCAGTCTCATATTGCAGTTGTGACCTTTGTTAACCCTCACTTCATCTGATTTTTCCTCTTTAGTCCATAAATAGTTTTAATTTGTAAACCACAAAATTGTCTAATATAAGCATAATTTCCAGAAGGTGTTAGCTAAAAACTGTCCTAATATCAGGGAATTATTTTCTCTGGCTAGAGAAAATAATAAGAACCTCTTGGCCTTCAATCTTGTGGTCAGGGCGCCTTGCACTGAGAAAATAATCTTTTTCCATGCACTATGACAGTGGAGTCAAGAATGTCTGTATTCTGGCATATGCTTTCTAATCATAACTTAATTTGTCAAAAGTCTAGGTTTGTCACAGACTCATAAAGGAGTGAAATAATGTGTGGAGTGTCCAAGCGATGAAAGAAGACCTAAGGAGAGTGAGTTCAAAGTGACCTGGGCCTGCCTTGGCGCATTGTTGGCTGGTTTGGGGCTTGGACTGGGATACAGGGAGAGGTCAGCCATGGATCTGCTGCTGCTCTGCCATTGTCGGATTTCTCAGCCTGGTTTATGTTTCTTAAGGGACACAACGTGATGTCTTTATCCAACTCTCCTTTATTCCACAAAAAGAGTACTATATGGAAGAAAATAGCATACAGTATAAAGCATGCAGTCCAGGTAAGAGCTTTTAACATTTCAACAAAGAGCTGCTTTTTAGTGATAAACTTTGTGGACCCATTATAATTGTACAAATTACAATGTCATTGTAAAGTAAGATATTTTTGATACAATATTATTTGCATTGTGTAAAATTGTAAATTTTACATTTACAGGCAATATTCTGATTTTTCCTTTTCTGTTATGAACAATTTACAGAAAGTCTACCCAATCATTATTGGTTTTCTAACTAAGTTTTACACTACTGTAGCTTTGCTTTTAACCATCTATTGAACAAAGTCAATACAATGTATATTTTGACTGCCCTTTGTACTGTGTATATACAATTGTTATTGACTGTGTCCCTGAGCTCAAAGCATTAATATTGTTTAGTTTGTTAACATGGGTTAAAAATTCCAGTGTATGTCTAGGCTCAGACTCAACAAACTTTATTGCTCATTGCTCTGTGAGGTTCTGAGGGTTAAGGACTTGTCAGACTTGTCAAATTGACATTAGCCAGATGAAATATAATGAGTGCATTCAGTTGTGTTATCATTCTTCTCACTTTGTTTGATATAATGATCAGTGTATTCATTTCAGTGTATGCATTAGGCTTACACGCCTTTCATTCATGCATACTCATATCACTTCCTCACCTTTGTTTTCCGACCTCCCTTCCTTGTTCCTTTCCATCTTCCCTCTCCCTGTTCTGTTCTTCTCTCCTATGCTGTGCACTGTTGTAAAGCCTTTCCGTGACTAGCTGTCATTAATCTTCCCTCTCTAGAGGCAGGCTCTTGACTGTGTGCCAACAAGCGCTTCATACAAAGCCAAGACAGCCATCCAAAAAAACAGTGTGGCTTTTCGTGTTACCAGAGTGCTATGTTGCTCATACTCATGCTGCTTCAGAACCTGAGGGCAACAGTGCTCCACAAAGTATAATAAGGGGAAGAAGGCCAACACTTTTCATACTGCTATAACTTCACATACCATAAAAAAGGCACCAACTATAACTCTTGGCATTTCTTTAACATTTTCCATCCTTTTTACATTACACATTGGATTCTAGAGCTTTATATTTTCATTAAGTCAAACACTGAACAAGAGTATCACTCGTCAGTACCTGCACCACTAGCAGCACCTGTACCGACTCCCTAGAGTAGAAAAGTATAAGCTAAATGAGCCAGGCAGCCACTGTTGACACTAGACTGAGATATCATCAAAGTTATACAGCTATAATACTGTTTACACTTTGGAAGATCCAAAGCAAAACCACCAGAAATGTCAGAACTCCTGTATCTCTCTTGTTTAACTTAGAGCCCATTTTCATTTTTACAGTTTAAGCAATTTATGTGAACCAATGCTAAAACAATTGTTAGAGAAAGGCTAATGCATCTTTTTGTCACACCTAGGCCAACAAAATTCAGCAAAATCCACTTTTTAGTTTTAAATTGTTCTAATGTTCTAATATCCAGTTTGGTACGGGCATATGTTGCAACATAGCCCAAAAAAAACACATATCAAACTTAAAACAGCCTGTCCTACGTCTATTGTATTTTTAACCCATGTGTTTTCATACCTTAACCACACTTCTTGCCAGACCCAACAGGAAGGTCCAAAAGCACCGACTAAAGAAGGCAAATTCATTTCCTCGTTTAAAAATAGTACATATTTTACCAGTGATTATCTTTGTAATTAGTATGACTTTACACAACTATACATTCAATGCAAAAATGCACTCTTAAACAAGATATATATTCTTGGATGACTGTGTACACCATAAGGTTAAGTGACTGCTACACTGTTCCAGTAATCTGTGGGTCGTGTTGAATAGATGAACCAAACCTCCGCGTCATCCTCAGTGTGTTGGCAGCAGACTCTGGACTTTGTGTTGCAGCCACACTGTGAGAGAATAGAAGTATGGCATTGTGTTTCAACAGCTGACCCTAATAAAATAGAGCTGTCGACATCATAAGACACGCTTTGAGGTTAACAGTCTTGCTGGTGCTAAGGTTTTAGCCTGTTTATGTAAACTCATATCTGCATATGCGTTCTCATACTGTATATCTTCATGGGTTTTATCCTAAAATCTCTCCTCTCTGAACCATGCTGGTTTGGGTGGGTGGGGTGCACCAACAACAAGAGCTTTTTTAGACACCCTCTTTACAACAAGTGCCTCATTCAACCCCTATCATCCAGCACCCTTAGCATGCATTATCCATCTTACAACCACCACATCATGGTACTTCCTTTGCCCTTAGAGCTTTAAGAGTATTTGAAAGCAACCAGGATCACCATGTTTTATTCTAAATTGTCCCATCTCTTCAGAGGGGGCTTCAGCCCAGCCAACATTTCCACATGGGGCTGAAATATGGGTCCCAAGTGGGTTTGTCCGCTGTTTCCATGGTGGCCCCACCTGTGTTTGCTCATATGGGGTTTGATTGGGTTTAGAAATAAACCAGAATTATACCAAGTTTTTTCTTACATTTATTTGTTGATCAGAGACCATGAGTGACTTCAACAGGGAGGAGAGAAGAAAGTATTCTTTATTTTGATATAAATTACAATTTATTTTGTTACTTGACATTTACATATCAGTTTGAGGCTCCACAAGTTTCAGACTTATTAGAGACACTTTTGTTAAAACATATGTCAAGAGAGAGACACACTTGTCAACAATTGTCTCAATAAACAATATTTTTTTCAAATTGGAGTTTTATCATTTCTTATTGACATTAGAGGTTTAACATTTAAGAAATAAATGTGTAGATAATGTTGGTGTCATGTGTTCCTTTGAGTCAGGGTCAGACCATGACTTGACAGAGACCTGGTACAGACTGTGCTTAAAGACACATAACGGGCTTTTGAATGTATTATTTTTCACAATATACAGAACAAACCTTTAATGTCATAAAGCAGTCAACTCTTGGAAAAGAGTCTCAATAAAACCACATTGACAGTACTTCTCATAAACCCCAATATTTGCCAAACTTCAGACTGAAATGTAAATCTCCTGAATGTTGCCTCAGGCGAACGTACAGTCTATAAATAAAATAAATATTAGTTTAAATCAAAATGGAGAAGGAGAGCACACATTACTCTCATTTTTGGTTATGAGGTTAATTTTAAAATTGTTTTATTAGTTTATAAAGCACTCCATGGACAAGCTCCAGACTATCTGAGAAACATGTTTTTAATCTACAAACCAGGAAGGCCCTTCAGATCTTCTGGCTCCTTACTGCTGGCTGTTCCACAAACTAGAAAAAAAACCTTTAGTGACTGCTTTTAGCTATTACACACCAAGACGCTGGAACAGCCTTCCAGAAGAATCTTTAAACAAAAACTTAAAACGTATTCATTTAGTTTGGCTTTTATATAGTGATTTGTAAACAGGTTGGTTTTAATTCACTTATATATATATTTATTTTACTACATCAATTTGTTATACTCAATTTTACTTTATTCTATTTTTGCTGAGTGAAATACAGTGAAACAAAGCCAGCATTTTTTAAATGTTGTGAATGTTGTGTTTAATGATTTTAATCTGAAGCACCTTGAGTTGAATTGAGTTGTATGAAAAGTACTATTTAAATAAAGTTTGATTGATTGATTTCCGTCATTGTGTTCTGTCTGCCAACCGTGTTGTTTTAGGACTGGATTAATTTGACAGTAGGCATCAAGACTGTTACAGTAACTATTGTAGTCCATGTAAAGAGCAAATCTAGACAGTAAGAGCTTTACCTAATGCGCTTGAGCTTTCATGCTAATGTAAATGGTAAATGGCATGCATTTATATAGAGCTTTCCTGCACCCTTCTCGGGCACCCAAAGCTTCCACTCACCCCATTCACACACATCCACTCCTGGGGCAGATAGAGAGGGGGGCTGCCACACAAACGGCACTCAACCTTCTCCTACCACCACCAAACACCACCACAATCACACACATTCATATACATGGAGGCAAGGTGGGTTAAGTGTCTTGCCCAAGGACACAATGACAGTATGAACTGTGGGGAGAGCGGGAATCGAACCTACTACCATCCGGTTGAAGTACAGCCGCTCTACCACTGAGCCACTGCCGCCCCAATGTAGATTTATAGAAGTCAAATGTGCTGTTGACCATAAGGTGTTTGAGAAAAAAACACCAAATTTAAAGACCCCACTAAAAAGTTCAAAAGAAAAAAGTTTGTGTTTGATGTCCTTTGCCTGAAGGTAACAACCGGTCATATTTCACAGCGTTTGTCCAGGGGGAACACATTAACCTGCCTTGGCTGTCACGCTAGCTCACAGTTGAGTCAGTCAGCATAGAAGGTGGACCTCGGCATACCATTCCCACACATCAAAGCACACTAAAGTGACTCCATACACTCGGTCTGAGCGGCTGGATTTTTTTTGTTCACTGTGGTGTCTACAGTCCCTACAACAACAATACGAAATAATCCCAGTTACAAAGTGTTGCAACTCCAATTCCCAAACCATCCTTTTCTTATGAAAGATGCCTAAGAGCACTGTTATACAAAGGCATGCACCAGTGTCAATCAAAATGGATTTGCAAGTCAGAGAAACTCTTTCTTTGAAGTGGCTGCAGTTAATTTACTTTTGGGTGTTCCTTCAAAGCCAAGAAATAAAAACATGCAATGGTATTCTTCAACAATGGTATTTTTCACATTTGCCACATTTGTAGATTTTACATGAACAGAGCTGCATGTAAACCAATAGCAACCTAGAAGTCACACCGATCCACAGTTGAGTTATCGCTGAGGGGAACATAGTCCCTCCAGCGTGTCCTAGGTCTTCCCTGGGGCCTCTTCCTGGTGAGACACACCTAGAACACCTCCCCGGAGAGGCGTCCAGGAGCACATGTCTTTCAGGATGTCCCACATTATTATCTCACAAAAAAGTTTTATAATACTGTGAATATATGACCCGGTTGTGGTGTATGAAAGAACATAGAATATTTTATTTCAATAAGTCACATTCAACAACTGTTATTGCCTAAGCTAACTTGCAATGCCCTCCTCTGATTTAATAACGAGACACAGACACACGCCGTAAAAGTGTGTGGTACTGTAAAATTTGAAATCTTTAAATCAAATACTCCAGTGTTTCATCACTTGAAGTAATGCAGACAGTTATTGTGCTGATGGCTTTACGGATGCTGCTCTTTTCTCTGTTTGAGTGTGCCAGGACGCGGCCATTGTATTCCAGCTCAAGCTTATCATTAGTGGTTGGAGGGGAGGACAGCTGTCAGACGTAAGTATAGAGAAAGTGACACATACCTGCCCAACTCTGTACATCTGCAAAACATTTACAGTCAACCATATGTTTGTGCTTCGCGTCACAGAAACAAAACTGTTTGTCTGTTGTGTTTCTTTGACGTTCAGTCTCAAGTCTCAGAAGAAGGACGCGATTTTATTTCCCTGACCCACATGTCACACCTTAAAGAGTAACTACAACCCGGGTCAGAACCTCACTCCACAGGCAAAATTTGACAAATCCATCCTGGAAAAGTGGGCAGAGCGCATCAGAGACAGATGGGACGAGCTGAGGGCGAGGCTGAGGGAGGGGTGTGCACCTGAGTGCAACAGTGACAGATTGATTGACAGATGTCAGATTGACAGACACGAGTATCTTTGTAATGGAGCAGTCCTTTGATGTGGACAACTCACTTTCACCTGAGGTGGAGGGAGTTGATTTATCTGTGAACACTGGGCCTGAGCCAAGTCAGCCCTGTCTTCAGGCTTTGCTGAAACCAGGCTTGCAGCCAGAAAGGTGCAGTGAGGTAGAGTAATGTTAGCACTGTACAGTAGTATAAATAAATAAAAAACAAACAATGCTTTAAGATAAATTTTGACGTAATGTAGCATAGACAAACAGAAATCAGAGGTGGCCTGTAGAGATGAAATAAAACCAGACGTCTCAAACACAACTGCAACTCCTGACTCACAGCAGTGGTTCAGTTCTGATAGATGGAGGTGAGGGGCAACCCCCCTTGCCTCCAGTGGTGTTCCAGCTGTAACACTGGTGAATGGAAGCTTCATGTAAGTGGCTTTGGATAAAAGTGTCTATTAAATAACTAATTGTAAATGTAAATGTGGCAATATAACGCCACACCCAAAACTGCATTAGCCTCTGTTCAATTACTAAAGCCATACTTTAACAGATCATCCCCTAAAAAGGTTTGGGGGCTGGTTACTTTTTAAATCCAGGACATCACTGGCTTAATAAACAAAAAAACAATGTTTCCTATGACAGCACAGATGACTTTTTATATATATATATATATATATATATATATATATATATATATATATATATATATATATATATATATACATATAACTTTTTTAGTTAGTTACTGAAAAAAGTTAGTGTTTAGTTACTCAAAATGATGTTGTGGCTGTAACAAGTTTCTTTTTCTTCCCAACATCGATTGCTTCATATTCCTAATCAAACAGCCCCTTTGTCTCTGCATTTTGTCTGAGCATGAGGAAACAGTGTGCTGCATTCAGGAGATGCAGACAGATTATCTTGTTTGAATGGCTTTTCCAGAGCACCAGAAAGGCCAACACAACAATAGGTAACTTGTTGTAGCCACAACAAATCTAATATTCATTTAACATAGCCCCGTTGTGGTCCACACATGATCGCTGGTACAGTAACTGTTTGTATCTGCATAATGCGCTCCACCCCGATGGGAGCACTAATTGGGCCGGTCAGAGGGAGCCAAGAGCTCGCCATAAAAGACATCAGTGGCCACAATTACCATAGAGTACAACAATGTGTGGATTGAAATAATTTCTTTTGTGACGGTCTGAGTCTGATCTTCACAAGTGAAAAGAGCAGAAGGAACTGTAAAGTGATGTATTCATAAATAGTGCTTTTGCTTTGTCAATGTTGTTTTAATAGTTCTAAGTGTTAGACCTTTTTAATAAGTATATGCATGCAAACTCAGACATAGTTATTTTGAAGATCATATAAATAACTTTCTTTGGTTTAAATTAGAGGAAGCTCTCTCAAGTTTTGACACACCTTAAACTATAATCTACTATTATAACTCTAATGCAGTAGAGTATTATTCACATCTAGGCAGTTTTCCTCAAATGGTGGTACAGGCTGACAACTATGCACTATACTTTAGGTAATGAACTGAGTATTCATGCTTTTTTAATATCAATGCAAGATTCTTAATAAATTCTTTCAATACTTTCAAAACATTTGTGTTTCAACGTCCTGCTGTCCTGCTGTAGTCATTGGCAGCATGGTTCTTGTTTTCCTCTCTGGACATGATGGTGGGCACAAAGTGTCAGCCCCACTCAGCTTCTTGATGTCAGACCAGAAATTCTGCGCTGGCATGCGACTTGAAGCTGGAGAGATGTGCGTGACTAAGATTGGCATTGAGAGCACAACTTCATCCGAAAACCAGATTTGGACTTGTTTTATTACCTTCTCTAAGTCATCAACATCTGTTAGATCACAATTGTTCACACGGACCAACAAATGCTTTGGATATTATTCACACATATACTTCTTGAAAAAGCCTTGTCAAAGACTCTGAAGCATATAAAACAGGTCATAAAGAATATCAATACTCAGAATTACAGATTGTATCAAATATGTTTATCTCGTTGTTTCCATGTAGGGAATAGGAAAGAGAGAGACACACTTATTGAAGAGCCCTCAGACCAGTCATAAATACGACAGTATAGTGATAAATTAAAGTGAGGTTAAAAATGTCATTATTATAAAAAAAAAAAAAAAAATACCCACAAGTTCTTTGAAATTAGCTCATAAAAAAGACACAAACAGAATTTGACAAACTTATACTTATACTTACTTAACAATAGACCAGAGGATGTAGCTAGTGATGCAAACAGCCATTTAAAAAAAAGTTTTTTAAAAGATTGCCTTTTGAGAATGTAGCATCTCTTTTTCGAGGGGATCCAAAGACACAAAACATTGAGACATTACAGACAATAAACTTTACACACAGTACAAAATACACATAATACAAGACAACTTCCTTGCCCTTCCCACTCGCACCCCAATCCCTTCTCAACATGTAAACAGTTACAAATACTTAAAACAGATAGAGTTAAGTTAGAAACATGAGGAGGCAGACTTAAATAAGTAAACATAGATGACCTAAAATGACTAAATGAAGTTATGAATCTGAACTAAGAAGGCAACCTGTTCTGCAACCAACTTCTTCATGAATTCTGGGGACTGTGAATGAGAGTGAGTATCTCTGAGTGAGTATGAGGATGTGGATTAACTAAACAACTAAAGGAAAGCAAAACCAGTGATATTGCTGTTTGTTAAAAATTACCTTGTTTATATACACTTTTCTACCAAAGGACTCAAAGTGCTTTACATAGTCCATTATTCATTCACTCCACAGTCACACACTGGTGGTGGAGATGTGGCAGCCATTTTTGTGACTACAGCCCCTCCATCCACCACCAAGCACTCTCACATGTGTTTGATAAGGACAAGGAAACTTAAAATTGAAATAGTATGCCTTTGAGGACCGCCCCTCAGACACCTCGGTTAAATGTATTAATTATAAATTGTTAGTCATCTCAATCCCATGCTTCACCAACTTCCACTTGTACAACCAGTGTTAGCCAACGTTAATTCAAGAGCTTTCTTGTTACCTACTGATTGGACTTTTTAAGTTTAAATTTTAAAATTTTAATTTATTGTGCTTGAACACAATAGTTTTTCTGTCAAATAGATAAAATAATATATAAAGTATGTGTGATAGACAGCAAGCCTCTGTAGGAAGCATGTGCTGAGTCAGTGCTGAGAGGAATGTCAGAAGAATGGGTTGGGAAGCCGAGCGTGTCTCTGTGTTTGACTGTGAGTAATACTGAGTGGAAGTCAGAGAGCCAAGGAGAGAACAAGGGGCGGGGACTCACTGAGGATTGCGTGCGGACATCAAATGTTTACCTGTAACAAAAAGAAAGGGGAAGGTGTAGAGAAGAAGAAAGGGAAGGAAAAAACGGCAGTGGTTTACAGGAGTGGGCGGGACTCAAGACCTAAAGCATGAGCTTCGCACGCAACTTAACAATACTACCTTTATGAAGACTGTATTGCGTTAGTCAGTGAGCACGCACACATTCGCAAAAGATACCACTGGTCTTACACATGCACACACGCGTCAAAGAATTTAACAGGAGTAGATAACACAAGCATGCAGCCAGTGGGAAGGCTGCTTGGCTTCCACAACACCATCAAAGCGAATCAGACTATTTTGTGGCCACGCAGTAGGCTATACACTAAATAGGAGCAAATAAGTGTGTCCATGTGCTGAACAGCTGAAGTTTCTGTTTAACACAGGCAGATTTGTGACCACCCGAGCTTAGCCCAGAACCCCAAAGTCTTCAAAAGCAAATGTTCAGTGTCAAGTTTCAGGAGTTTATTTTTCATCAAAATTGTCTAACAAATCAAGAAAGAATCTGGCTTTGTTGTGGAAATTACTCCAAAGTTCCAGTGATTTATCGGCCCCCTCACCCTCCTCACACACACACACACACACACACACACACACACACACACAGATACACTTTTCAGATAAGTTAGTTTGGATTGTGGACTGATTTAGATTTACAAAGAATGATGTCAACAGTTTGCTCAGCATTAAAGTGACACCTCTGAATGATCTGGATAAAGGTTACATATAAGAAGTGTCATATTTAACTAGCCAACATATCACCATTGATCATTTGTAAATAGTTAATTCACTGATGATCACCTTATACACAAATCATCACTGGAATAATAGACTCTGGTTCTGATAAGATGCATTGTGTTTGTGGACTGGTAGGATAAATTAAAACAAAAAAAGTAAATCTGGCTGTTACATAATATGGGAAATTTCATCTATACAGTAGATATACATTTTATATTTGATTTGAAGTCAGTCAGGTGTGTGATTGTCAGCTTGCGTGTAAAAGGCAGAGTTATTGGGATTAAGCCTTGGGCGCCTGCGGTTGATACAGCATGTGTACTATAAATAATTTGACTGTGTATTTCGTGTGATTATGTGAGCAGCGCTAGAGTGTGTTTTTATTCCGCCTCTCACACACACATTGGGTTGGCTTGGCTGTGAGCGTCTGCAGCCGGAGCGCAGGTACAATAGGGAGCATTGTTCGTGCGGCAGGCCCCTGCGTGCCGGCTCCCCTCCGTACCTGAGCACAGAGACAGGTGTATTTCTCCTAGTCACGCATAGCTCTGCCACACTCCCAGCTGCCTACACATGCAGCTAAGAAAACACCCACAATATTTAACCGATATTTTAATTCACCCTAAATTTGACCTAAAAAAAACTGTAATGTGTCCACTTTTAAACATCAATTTATACAAACAGCAAGAAGAAAATGACCTTAAATAAATAAATAAAAAATACATTTACAATGGAATTTTTTTATTTTTTATTTTTTATTCTTTTTACAGTCTTTTCTCTGACATAAATACCCTATAAACTTCACGCACCTGCTGGTTTAAAAAAATTAAATGAATTAAAAAACAAGTCTCATGGGCTTACGCATTCAGGAAAGGGTGTGTTTATTCAGGGAAAATTCCCCTTTTGCCCAGTTAGTGCAGGAGTTATCCAAATGCCAAGGCCAAAAGTTCATATAATTTTAAGTGGGAAAACACACCCTAAAAGAGGGTGGTGAACTGTATAGGTTTTATGGTAAGTGAATGTGATCATAATTTTAAACATCTGACTCCCTGAGGTGCTGGAAAAAGTCCAGTTCTATCAGTCTCACAACACAAGAGGATTAATTCTTTATCTGATCTACAGAACAGAGGTGCACACAGCGTTAGGTGTTGTTATCCTGAGCAGTCTGGAGTGTGAACATAACACGCCGGCACTTTTCACATGAGTAGTCTTCATTCGCGTCACTCAGAAAACCTTGCCATGACCCCTTGACGCAGCCTAACAGAAATGAGAGTGTTGGCTATAATTCGAATTACCCCAGCTGCCAACATCATCTTTCCAAGATGGTATTTGCCAAATGAATTTCCAGGTGGACAAAAATAAAAAAAACACCTTGTGAAGTGGAAAAAGTGCTGCCACATTTAGTCAGGGATCACGCTGGTTTCCATGACATTAAAGCAACCTGGGCCTTTAATTGAAATTCACTTTGTCCTGTATGATAGATAAATATTTATAGTGTGCTGTTGTAACCTCTGTGTTTCCTTTTTCTCTCTCTCACAGTCCCTGTGTGCTCCAGCTTGCCACTCAGTGCCACATAAGGAAACATTTGTTCTCGGACGGGTTGAATAGAGCCTTGTGTTGGAGGTAGTCAAAGAGATACAAGAGGATAGAGCAGTCCAAACAGTCCCAACACAAGAGTTTGCCTCTGAAGCCCCTCTCTGTCTGAGTAATGAATGTTCCTTAGTTTTAATCACTGTTGGAGTGCACACTGGAAATATAACTGAGTTTATTGTCCTGCTCTGCACTGCCTGGGTTGTAAAGGTCAAGGCTTAAATATTACTTTTAGCAGTCAATCCTTCCTGTCCGGACCCATTATGGACATGCTTTTTTGCAAGTATAGCACATCTGTATTTTTAATTGAGATATGCAAAAAATGTGCACCAATAATGATTATCTCCTCATTTTCCTTCCTTCAATGTGAGCAGATGACTTTCATGCTCCCTGGTTATGATTGTCCGAGTCACACCAATCTGAAAAACATTTGTATTTGGTTTGTGTGTACCATGTAACATGTGCAAAATCTTTGAAACTGTTCCTTGTTTTACTTTTACTTTTCTTTACTAAACCTTTAATGAGCTTCACTTCAGTCTCAAACTAGCTTAATTTACTCCTGAAAATGATTAGAGCTTACTGGCCCTAAGTAATTGGGTCAACACAGTCAACCAGATACAATTGTTGTGACTTTTCTTTAATTTTATCAAAAGGAAGATGAAAAAAAAAAACATTACACAGCAACAGCAGTGGCTTTGGAATGTGAGACTGGAATGCTGTCGAGTTACTATAAAAGGGGTTTGATCACTGAAAACAATGTCTTTGTGTTTTCATCCCGAGCTCTTGTCACGCAATGCTATGTTAACAAACCTCAAGCAACTTCTCAACCCCGGCACACAAGAAAGCCATCAAGTACCTGCAATTGACAGAATCGCGTGCAGTTCAGGTACTCCAGAATTGTCCTGGAGGATGGCCAAATGAGATGGCAAGCGAAAAGACGGACTGGAGTGAGACTTTCACTTGTGCAAAGTTGAACATACAGTAGGAGCTGTTAATTTAAGGATTAACAACATGACACAAACTGACAACATAAACCGGCTTGCCTTTTGCTTTGCTTTAGTGCTGACTTTTCTAACAAAGTAAATACTACAATCAAACACTTACATATAATCCAAGAAATTATTATTTATTTACAACGAATTCTTCTTAAATGGTTATGAAACTGTACAGTGAATTGAATGGGAGATTAAAGATCTACATCTTGTATATAGGCATGTGCAGGCCTATATAGTTACATATATTTGTGCTTTCCAGTTTGAATCCACAGACTTAGCTCTATTCCTAAGGAATCCAGTCCATGTTTTGGAGTTTCAGAGGGAGGCTATGATCCTTGAAATACAAGCAAGCCTGGAGGTGGTTAGGACATGAAAGTGTGGTAAGAAAGACAAGAGATTCATTCATAGCGAGATGATTCAAGGCACTGACATCTTAGTATCTGTGCAAGGCGACAGATGATCATTATTACTCACTCATACTGCTTACACCGCGCTCACACGCAACCTGGCATCCGACTGACAGGTAACAAGTGACTGCAACAGATATGCACCATGCACTCATGACATAACTACAGCACACACATTAAAAAATAAAAATAAAATCTATGAAAAAGATAGCTTTATAATTATTACTTACTTTCAAACTTACTTTTTTTTTTTTAAACAAATGCTTAGATTTATATTCTAACTAGAGTTTGTTTATGTATCATAATATAAACACATAAATATTATAATATATAATAATAATAATAATAATAATAATAATAATAATGTACTTTTGAATTTTTACTTTATTCTGCACATTACATTTTTAATTAGAATGACAGAACTTGCCATTTTTGTACTGGTTTTTGAGAATGTGAGTGGAAGCTCAACAAAACTACTTTTCCCATCATGCGTCGCGCGCCTACGTTGCCCGAGAGCAACATGTGCTGCCTCTTTTACTCTCAGTATGGCTCAGTGTGTATCTGGCCGTGGACAGGAGCGCATCCCCTCAGGACGCACTTTGGACTTAGAGTTTGGATTATCGGTGCTGTGGACTAGCCTTTTTGTTTCTAAGAGGAAATATTCACGATTATCGATTTTACACCATCACGCACTTTAAAAGGGGATTCTTTGAACGCACAAGGAATTAAAAAAAAAAGATTGATACAAATGGAGTTATAACTTAATCACGATGGCAGCAGCTAATATAGATGCTGCACTCCAGATGCGGTCATCATGGATCGAAGGGGATGCGGTCCGGCTTTGGGATGTCCAGTACGGACAAGTTCGTTGTACTTAGACAATACTTGACCATGACCACTGTCAGATATTAACCATTTTGTGAATAGAGTCTGGTGGAGTTTGGCACCATGAAGGAAATAAAATCCCTGGCTATATTTTGGAAACTAGTCTTCTGTAACATGTCCAACGATCCGGATAGTGTTCCACGGAACGTACCAAACAGGTATGTATAGAATGTCATAAGACCTTAAAGAAATGCTTGTTCTTAAAGGCTCTTCGTGAAATGACATATCAGTGGTTGGTTTGACCAACTGTTCTCATCTCCCTTAAAAGGCATTCCGACTAACGTTTTAATTTCATTTAACCATATGTGTGTATTCTCTCCCATGGGTTGCAACAGAGGGTCTGCTTCTATGACAGTCTATATAGAGAGGGGCGTGTGTGCTTTGTAAAAGCTCTGTTTCACAGACAAGTTCACTTGTTGTTTGACACTGCTCATATATTCACTGAGTTCTTTAAAAAACATACTTATCTTTACTTCATCTGCTGTTGTTGCTGCGTTTTGTCTGGCCAGCACACGTAAAGGTGTTCCAGACTGGCTTTTGCCATACACCTGCAGTGCCAGGTGCACAGAGCTCTGGCTTGTGTCAAGACTTTTGAAAGTTAGAGTGCAGCTAAATAGATGAACAGTGTGGATACATTGACCACAGAAAGCCAGCCAGTAGTCCACCCACCTGTCTCACAGTGAGTCCATTCAGGTGAGACTAGAACTTGCTTCAAGTACTGGTGTGTGGTGCTACGAGCTGCTGTTACCCTAAAGAAACCCAATATTGTATGTGCTCCAGTTCTAATGGGTTGTTTTTTGAGCAGTGCTGATGTCATGGATTGGCCAGTAGCATACGAGAGGGAAATTTAAATCTGCTTGGCAACTATACATTGTAGAAGTGTGAAGCATCTCCCTCAGCCTCCTAAATAGCATCTACTTCCTCAGAATAAAAAATTCCATCTTTTGTTGGGCCAGGGGACAGAGCCCCACTATATGTCCGTATACAGCACAGTGCACAGACCAAGTCTGCCCCTCCTCTGACACAGAACCCCCCCATACACCCCCTCCATTAAAAATCTTCTCCAAACAAGACCCCCTTTCTCCACTGAAGAGGGACCCTCTGTCTAATGCCAAGTGACTCTCATGGCCAGCTTTGACGGTGGGACACTTGCTTCACAAAAGGAGCTGAAGTGTCAAATAAACTCGGTCAGAGCCCCCGACACACAAGAATTCCTTTATCTGGCACCCTGGGAGGCAGACAAAGACAGACTTTGTGTCAGTGAGCAGGCCTTGACTAAACACCAGGCCTTTTTTTACTCCTCACAACTTCTGGCTCTTCTTCCTCCTCCTTCTTTTGTCATTTGAATGACAGAGCAGAAGCATGTCTGTTGACGTGACCCTGGTCGCCCTGCATGTGTCCTGCATACCCCTAACAGCACGGATACACTATGGGTGCTTTACACAAACTCAGGTGTTCACACACCAACAAATGCATCATGCACAAACAGAATATTTAAAGGGATGATAATAAAGTGATGCTGAGATCAGAAAAGGACAAATTTACTTTCTCACAGGGTTGATGTGCTGGTTGTGCTGTCACATGATATGCTTGTGGTGAACCGCATTAGAGAGCCATATACACACCAGGTTTAGACTCTCTGACAGCCCTGTATTTATTTCACTTAACATTTCCCTGGAACTTTCTCATCTCTGGGAATTCTTTGAAGTCCATGTTTAGCTCTCTATACCAGTTTATTTTACAAATAACATAAAAAAAATGTTGTTTAAAATTAGCACTTGGCTTGCATATTTTCATATTGTCATTAGTATGTGTTACTTTGAGTTGAGAACAATCTTAAAATTTGTAGACAATATCCTAGATTTATTACATTTACGTTTGGCAAACCCCACTTTTTGATGCTTTACAGACTCATTTGTTTTTTGTTTTTTTTCCATCACATTATTAATTTCAATTGTCATTCAGTTCCTAACCTCAGCTAAACACATATTAAAGCCACATTCCCTTAATTGCCCAATTGTTTACTTTTTCTAGTGTTGAAAATGAGCTCACATTTGAGTGCACACATTTGAGAAGTGGCTATGGTGCAGCTGAGACAGTTTTGTGGCCCAGCAGTGCATCAGGCTCTGAGGTATGCCCTCACAAGCCACCAACTAGCCACATGGCAAGGTGGTTTAGGTAAACAGATCAAGTTGCTGTGTTCAAGCGTGTTAATGGTGTGTTTATAAGTTTAAGCTGAGTGGTGATTTATCATGTCTCACATTATCCACAGGTGACAACAGTGAGCGAGCTGAATAACAGGCTGGTGAACCTGATAGTGTCTAGATGGCATGACCGGTTTAACGGATAGGAAACAAAACATTTAGCATAAATCGCAGCTTATATTCTCTTGTAAATGTTCCCTCATCATTACCTCATCTATTCTGTTGAGCACAGAGCTTAAATTGCAGAAGGAAAAATCCCTCCACCATGTGTGTCAGATAACCTTTTTAATGACTTCCATGAGAAATGGTGGAAAGCCGTTGTGTTTCTTCTTAGAGAGTCCAGTTTGTATGCATTTCAAATAGGCTCTAAAGATTGTCTGAACAGGAGAACTGTCATTTACTAGTAGTGTGTGAACAATGGGGAGCTTGTCTCCAGGGTGGTGGGGGCCAGAGGGGGGGCCAGAGGGGGCCAGTGGAGCCAGGAGAGGGTGGCCTGAGATTGGGCAGCAGCCTCTGACCAAGAACAAGCCCCTGTCTGATGGAGAGAACTGCTGACCCTTCCTGAGTAAAATGGCACCTTTGTTTGGAGGTGTATGTGTTTATGTGCACTCAAAAAGAGAAGAAAGAGAGACGTTTTGAAAAACTGGGAGCTGTGTAAAGTGTTTTCTATAAGGCTTTTTTTCTGCATTTTCTCTCCATTTGTCCTTTTCACTTTGTGAATGGTCTTTAATGGTAATGGTCATTTCATGTTGCTTTCTAATCAGTTGAACTAAGAATTGACAAAGTCCCTTGGATGAGGGACAAAATGTCTTTACCTCTAAACCAACATCCAGATGCCTTCTTCAAAATCCTTCCTCCTGCCTTAAAGCTCTGTTGCCACTAATGTACCAAAATGACTTGAGTTAGACAGTCACTTCCAATAAAAAATCTCTAATCCTGTCTGTGTGGTACCATATCATTAGACTAGCATCACTCTAATTAGCCATTTTCTCCTTCCCCCTTGCTATCATAGTCTCTCCATCTTTCAAATGATGCTTTTGAGGCAGAAAAGGCTTGTTTTCACTCAGGTGCAACATAAAGAGGGTTGAGGAGTAAATGCTTGTGGGTAATGGTAGCAGATTGCTGATTACCTTTAGAGAAATCACAACATAGCAGTGTGCATGTAAGCTATTAGGAATTTTGGTATTCCCACAGACAGTTTATGCGTGAGAGTGCAACAGGAAGTGTCAGAGAGTCTACTCTTTGATTTAACTTGGCAGGTCATCTCCTAGGTTGTTCTTATTTATTTTGAATTGCCCCAATGTCATCTCTGTACTAAACCAACAAAGTGTAGCGTAAATGGATGAGCAGAGGACAGACTCTTCTTCCTGACTTGTTTTTGACCTCCACCCACTCAGAGCAAACAGCAAAGACACACAGTACAGCACAGGGGCATTTCTGTCAGCCTGGATGCAGACAGACAGCGGTCCATTCAGGCCAGGCCACAAGGAGGCTACACACACCGCCCACTTTACCACAAAGACACTATGGATCTGCAGTAAATATGTGATGCAAGAACAGGCTATGACCTGAATACTTGCAGGTGAAGCTTGTTTTTCTGCAGATGCTTGAAAAGAGAGGTCACAGGGTAAACTTTGTAGCATAGTTTTGGCTGCATTTTGAGTAATTCCCAGGTGTTGTATTGCTTGCTTTACATGCGAGCAAGTTGCCAAACATTCCTCCTCGTGTTTTCTCTCAAACCGGCCTCAGTTTGTTTTTTGTTTTTTTGGAGGGAAATCCCATGTCTTTGTGCTTCTTTATCACATATTGAGTTGAACCTGTGACCACATTCAAAAAACAGTCTTTTTCAGGGTGTGGGTCACCATGACAACACCACTTGTATTGTTACACCTACACTAGTAATCTTTATTCAGGATATGGACATTTCTCATTTGGCCCACTCTTTTACTCTTCTTTCCCTTTTCTGTGCTTCTCAGAGGGAAGGATAAAGGAGACATTTTTAGTGTGAAGAGGAGCGTGAAATTGCTTGTGTGACCTCCCCGGGACACAGCAGACCACCAGGCTCCTTAGCTGTCCTCTTTGTGTGTGTGTGTGTGTGTGTGTGTGTGAGTGTGTGAGTGTGTGTTTGTGTGTGTGTAAATTCTGTGCTAGTAGAGCTCTGTCACACTGACAGCATTTAGTTCATGTCCACTTTTATTAGCTGCTTTTGAAGAAATAAAACCCATGCAATTAAATAGTTTTTTTCAAGCATTGTTGCACCATGTTGTGAATTTGGTGCTCATTAGTTTTCCTTTCCTTTAAAAGATTAATTGGGCAGTCCTGTCTTTGTTTTTAAGCTGAGAATGGTTAATGTGGTTGTGACTTTGTGTTATTGTTGCTCATTTTCCTGTCTTGCCAGAGTTGTTGTGCCAGTTGAAAACTCCACAGACAGTGGAAATATGGCCTAAGGCTCCTTAGCACTCACTGTGTGTCAGACTGTACCTTGCAGTTGCTCTAAGAAGTTGCAATGATTAGACTGTGCTGCCCTCATCTGGATTTAGTTTGTAAGAGCGTCTTTTTTTAGAAGATGAAAAATGATGGAGCTCTGCAGTGTAGTCAAACAACAACACTGTTAAATGCATACATGCACAAAAAAAATACATACATGCATGCATAATGTGAAAAGAAATATAATATGTCCCTCAACCTAATTGCCAATTTATTTATTTTTTTGTGCTTACTTATTATTATTTCTAGTTCATCTTGTGTTGGTGTTGCTTTCAAAGACGTGTGGTATGTCAGTTAATTATATACATTCTACTACAGTATGAGATTCAACAAAGAGACTCACCATGTTTTTGTCATAAGTCAAACCCATCAAAATAGTCCCATTCAGTCTAGACCCAAACACCACCTAAAGTTATTACAAAGCAATTTAATCCAAGCTGTTTTATAAATATGTTATTCATGACTTTGTGACCTTTGTGACCTTGCTTCATCAGCTTGTTTTATTGTGACATTGTAGTAATACAAACTGTTAAACTGTTTATTGTCCCATGCCTTGTTCATCCAATAATTCAATATAATTGCACTGTTAATAAACTGGTTGTTATAAGAATTCTTTGTTCAGATTATCCTGAAAGACCACGGAGACGGCAGACAATTTAAAATAAACGATCAGGTTTAATTCTTTGAAGGATGAAGCAAAGCACACACATTTAGACAATGGTACAGGATGAAGTTTACTTGCAAAAGTAAACAATACATAAGACTTTATATCATGCAGTAAAGGCTGTATAAAGCATATTTTTCACACACCCTCCTTGACAAGTTACCAGGTGCAGGATTCAGTATGTGGCAAGTTATGTCTGTGTTCATGTTTGGATTAGCAATAAGGACATGACATGATCAGGACTGACATGACCTGAAGAGGACTAGGAGCAACAAGTAATTATTAACCTCAGGAAATTTTAAATTATTATAACACTGGTATAGTTAAATTCTAATAACGTATACTCTATTGAATTAATATCTATTTTAGCAGTGTTTCAGACAATATGTTTGTAGTATGTGCTCAGTATTTGCAGGTACTTTAATTCATAGTCCTTTTTTTTTTACTTCATACATAAAGCAGTGTCTACGTGTTACCACTGGAGGTCACTGTCATCTCATTTCCGGGGATATGCTGCTACAATCCAGACCTCATGGCTTCAAAGCTGCCTACTACTACAACACACTACTGATGTACTCCTCTTGGAAAAAGACAGTAATTACATAATAAGTACTAAAGTGTCCTATGGTATGAAAGATATGTGGTTGCCACAGTGGCAAAGCATTTAGCAGATTGTATAGAGTCTAAATGCAGGGGATTGTCGTCAGTAGTGCCGTCAGGAGTATGAAGTTGGTCTTTTTTAAAGAAATCAGGTTTACTTTGTGATTTGACTCACTCGTGCTCTGCTACTGAGAAAGTGTGTTTAATCTTAGACAATGCAAGTACAGAGTTATTAAATAAACAGTGTAAAAGTCTAAATAATATAATTGATTGACTGTCTCAAAACTGTCAGACATCAGCCTGCCCTGTCACTCAAAGTGTTGTGAGAGGGGTTAGTCTTCTTGTGAAAATGCACCTTTACCTAATCTCTATTTATGGTTATTTATATACATTATACATTGAACAGTTGGTTTGTCCCTACCCTGCTGGACTTTCTGTGCTTGATACTTTTATTGGCTTTTATGGTCTGAGATGATCGGTACGTTTGGACGCACTTTTTTGACTTTGTCTCATTATGTTATCTCATGTTTATCATGATATTTATTCATCACTGTATCTTTGCTTATTGTTATTTATATGGATGTAAGCAACTCCAACTGCACACCAATTCTATCTACGAGTATAAACCTAATAATAATAATACATTTTATTTGTATTGAACTTTACATTTGGAACAAATCTCAAAAGTGCTACAGATTAAGAAAATTTTATGTTGATAACCTAAATGTTCAAAATGATTTGTATTGCTTTTGTGCTTTTTTTTTTTTAAATGTAAAAGTAACATAAATGCATGTGTGTGAATGCAATCTAAAAGTGTACATTTTCTTTTTCTCGACTTACCCCAATGTGTTTTAGAAAGTAGCTGGTCTACAAGCACTTGACAAAATTACCCACAAGGTGTCATCAGAGCAATTGTACTGGAAAGTGCACTGGCTGTGTAACAAAATGTAACAAATAAAAAAAGCTCCATCTGAACTAAATAGCTTCACAAATAAATAGCCTATACTTTATTTGATGTTTTGAGGTCAATAAATAGTATTCAGTTGTTTTATCTAATAAAATCTTAAAATTTTTATTTTTGAGTTAGAAAGGTCTTGCCTCATGTTGCCACTAGATGGCAATGTGTCCACATGAAACATGTCTTTCTGTTAGGAGAGTAAAAGCTAAACCTGTTGAAGTAACCCTGTGATCTTAGAGTAATGGCAATAGATTGGCATTATTATGTTATTGCCCCTCATTGGAGCTCATC
The DNA here is from genome assembly GCA_024349245.1 of Neodontobutis hainanensis. NCBI lineage: Eukaryota > Metazoa > Chordata > Actinopteri > Gobiiformes > Odontobutidae > Neodontobutis > Neodontobutis hainanensis. The sequence goes on from JALDNG010000268.1 coordinate 169,761, forward strand.
TCGCTTTTGAAGATCAAAGATACCGTGTGCCTCTGTGTGTACCGACGCTGATAAACCTAGAGTGAACCTCAATAAAGCTAACTGCTCACTCTGTACAGCTGTCATTCTGGTCATTCCCTTCTGTACACGCTGTTGAACCAGGCAAGTGCACCATTTCATGTTGACTGCTCAAAGCAAGTCAACAAGTAAAAGCACTTTAAAAACTTCCGTATCTACTTTGCTGCTTTTATTTCATCTGGTTGAAACAAAGCCTGGCTGTGTGAAACATGATACAAAAACTTGGCAAGTTTATTAGGTCTTTCTTAGATTGTGAGTTTAGACATTATGGAATGCGTATGGGAGAGATAGTGGCAATACAGGTGGGGCCACTTTTGATTGGACAGTTGAATGTAGCACGACTGTGATGTTATTTACAGCTCTTTCCTACTGTATACAGTCTGTACAGGTGTCTAGGGTGTTGATCTATTTAGCACATAGCTTTGATTATACAGCTCGAGAAGTCCCTATAGCACAATATCTCTCAACTGCTTCTTCGCATGCATTCAAGTCAAAGTTAAGAGCTGCTGGTTTTGAAGTCCTCCATTTTCTGTCAGTAGGTACACAACATTGTTGAACATTGACTAACTGGCTTTCAACAAATCATTTTAGAGTATGCAGTAATTCAGGTTTCCTGCCGTTAGAGAGTGGATTATAGAAACCAGTTGGAATTGTGTGAACCTAGAATGGGTTGTGTAGCAATGTGTATTAAGTCAGCGCAATGCTCAATTTGACTTGTGAACATATGCTGCAAGCCTTTAGTAGTAAAGATAATATACTCATAGCCACACCTCTTTACTGCTACTGCTTCACAAAAAAATATTTGTGAATGCACCCTTACATACAAGAAATAATTTGAGCTTTGTTTTGTTTGTCTCTCAATCTGTTAATTTCCTTATATCAACGTAATACTTACAAAAACAAACTTGTTATGTAAACCCAAATTCCATATCTGTTAAAATGTGCCTCCTTTTTAAAGCTTCTCTCCTGTGTTGTTCTCAGCGAAAGTGCAAGTTGTCCACAGTTTACTTTCAGCTCTTTGTGGAAAGCCTGTTAACACTATTGCTTGCTCTCTTCATTTCAGTGCGGCAAACTCTAACCCACAACAGAAATGAATGCTTGCAACACTGCTCCCAGCTGCTTATCCTCACCATCTCCTCTAAGCTTTACTGAATTACTCATCTCTTCATAATAATCAATCATCTAAATCCTTCAGCAGCCTATGATAAGAGCTACTGCGGGCTAACTAAGCCCTGAACCTGACCAAACGTGTCCGACTCAGGCAGGCAGGCATGGCATTGTAGAGACTCACATGCCTGCAAGGGAGAGAGCCATGCCTTTCCCAAGCTCTTGTTTACTGTGTGTTCATGGCAAAAAGGGAAAAGGTGAGCCAGTCAAGTTGTGGTTTAAGTTGAGATATGGAGCAGGAAGTCTAAGCTAATGTCTGTCTAGTCGATTGCTCAGAATCAACTGTTTTTCACTGTTTGTTAATCATTGACCTTTTCTGCCTTTGTGTGTATTACAGACAGACTGCTCACAGTGCACTACATTTTAGCCACACAACATTGTCAGTCATTTTGCCGTTTTGCACTGTTATGCTCCCCGTGGTTAATGTTAATGGTCCATAGTTAGTGGCAGCGTCTCTTTTTACAGGCCTGTTCACCGTAACACACCACACCTTCTTCTGTTCCATACATTTTCACTCCTAAAGTGGGTAGACTGCAACCCAACACCGGTCCTTTATGGGTAACATTGGCAATGCCCCAATTAAAAAAAGCACAGGAAACCCTAGCTCAATGAAAATGAATAACTTTACCTTGCCCCGGCGCTGCTACCCCCAATTGGAGCTGCAGCTTTCAATCAGCAGTGGTCTAATGGGGTGCACGTGTGTAGGGCCCAGAACAGCTGGAGAGGCAGATTCTAGATGTGGATAGAGGCTGTCAATAGAGCAATACAATGTTGCAGCATTAGATACATAGCAAGGACATCATCAGTTTGTAAGCTTTGGGTTTAGTACAGTGTGGTGAGAGAGGTGGTTAACTATGTTTATGTGTATTTCTCTATCCATTTACAAAAGCCTGCACTCCTCTGTAAACTCTGCCAGATGAGACTCATCCAGACATCTGTTTCTGAACTGGACACACACTTCCAAGATATACACCACCTTCTCTATTTAAGCCATTATTTTGATTTGTGTCCCGACTTACATTTAGAGTCATTATAGCTGGTTTTCAGAATCTACCACATAGAAGAAGCACATAAGAAGCTAATGCAACTTAGCTACTGCATCTAAGTTTATCTATTTTACTGACCAGCTTCACTTTTGCGTCAGTTCCAATAAACGCACTAACAAGATAACTTCCACCTATCAGCCTACCTTAGAATTCATACATGCTCCAAGTCTTTTTCTTTCTTACTAATACAAAGTCCACTTTCAATCAGTGTCTCTGGGGATTGTCATTTAGAGGCCTCGACCGAGAGGAAGAAGCAAAGGTCACTCAGGTGAGGCATGCTCTCTATTGCGCTCAGAACCTATGGCGCTGTGCATAATCCAAGCTGGCCATCGCACAGAAACGCTTGCTGGAGTCCGTTCTCAAAGTATACAGAGAAAAGAGAGGCCGAGCAGATTGGAGGAAAGGGGTTTGGAAAATGTGAGTGGAGTGGTCAGGGACCTGCTGGTTACAGATGGCACAGTTCCTTCCTGCAAGTTGCCAGTTTATCAATTTATACAATCCAAGTGGGCAATGGCCAGTCCTGCTGTCCCCTAGGTCTCTGCGTTCATCATGCATGCCAGAGCAGGAAAGATGGCTGCCACACGCTAATAATGCCCCACATAGGACTGATTGTATTAAAGTTTACTTATTCACTGATTCATGAAGATCAAAGAATTTGGAGCTGCGTAGCACATTGGCTAGTCTTGCTTAAAGTCTTGCTTAATCTCAATCCCCCTGTGTTGGTTTCTGTGATCATTTAGAGCCCCCTTTGTCGAAATAAAATAAAATACACTCAGGCCCAAGGGCTAAACTGCTTTTCCAATAAACAGTATTTAATTAAACAACGTTTTTTTTCTGTTTCAGCCATGATTTGTGGCTGAAACATTTCACCGTGAGATACCCCAGGGTGAAAACCTTTGCCAGTCCTACTGTAATTCTCAACTCGCCTTTGCTATCACCTCCTCTCCTCTACTGTGTGACTGAGCTGTTTTGGAACGAGCTCGGGGCCAGCATTCATCTAAGAGGCAGATATAAACAGGAATTAAAAGGCAGCATGGTATAAATTAGCTGATTCTGCTCATAAGTTTGGTGTGATTGTGTATTGTTTATACTGCACTGTGTGTGTGTAAGAGTGAGTATACTCGCATGCTGCATCAGGCCACTGCTAATTGCTCAGCGTTACAGCCTTATGCACTGCTACAAAAGACAGTTCACACTTAGAAAGTTTTTTAAAGGAAAACATTTTGACTTCCTTCGGTGAGTTTCATAACTGATATAAAAATCTTGTTTCCGAGCAAGACAACAGATTACATACACTTGGGCATGGACATAATTCTGTGCTGCAGAGTCATTGTGTGTCTCAATGTCTTCTCATCAAAGCCCTAGGTCTGTGTCAAGGTCCCTTCAGTGATTATGAAAGCAGCGTAACTGTCAGTCGTCTCGTCCTGCACTTCCCCACGCTTTAGTGTAAGGCAATGCAATTTGGCCCAGTCATAAAGTCATAAAAACACCTTTCGATGTCTGGCTTTCTGTAGCCATAAAGCTGTAAAACACTATTGTGAAAACCTCGATTCGGCCGCTATAGTTACAGAGGATAGTGCAGCACAGATGAAAAGGCCTTGTGCGTGGCTCTTACTTATTAAACTACCGTGGGCTTGGTTTTTACTGGTAAGCACTCGGGAAAATTCTTTGAATTCCCCCACCTCACACTATTACTCTACTCTGCCGCTTTAAAGACAATACCTTCAGCTATCGCGTTGAGTTTATGTCACAGGGAAATTTAATAAGTTCCTCAAAAGTAACCAGTCTGTTTTCCTAATCGCGTCATCATTTTTATCTTGTATGTGCTATAATATATGAGCGGTTAAAGGTGTAGCAGTATCCCTGGGATTTTCCTTGTAGGTGGGCCTTCATCACAACATTTGGTCACACTGGACGCCATGCTCACGGATGTTCCACTTGCCTGCCTTTTTCCTTTGTCTTTCACCTCCTCTATCTGTCTTTTATAATTGTGTCCCAGACCCAGACATGTCCATAAATAAACTGGGGGCTCCCTCTGCTTAACCAGAGCCTAACCATGTTTATGTTCAGGCCTGCGTTGAGGGGGGGCCAGTCTCGCTAGACTCAGGTGGAATCAAGATGTGTCACCAAACGCCAGGGGAACAGAACAATACAACTTTAAAACACTGACAATGACCCGTATGAGATTTATATCCTTTATTGAAAAATGAGTCATAGTCAAGACAAGATTGCTTTTTAACAACAATTCAATCTCATGGTCATTGGAGATTAAAATAGCTTTTTTTTGGTTTAATGTCTATATTTTGTAAATATTTTTAAAAAAAAAAGTATGTGTATGCATAGACTTGGCTGTAACAGTCCGACAGCATCAGTACACTTTTCAAGAAAGCATTTAGCTTAGTATTTCAAAACTAATCAAAACGTCCTGGGCCTTAACCTTCACATAATCAAATGGCATAATACAGTGTTAGTCTTAGTGAAGAACGTGGATGGACATTCCTCAAGACAGACAGTGACTGAGAGCGAATGTTTATTTATTCAGTGCTGAATGTCCTCCTCTGGTCTTCATTTCATTTGCTCCAGGAGCCAGGCCATTAAAACTAATGAACACTTATTACCTTGAGCTGGATCCTGAGCTCCCTGCTAAACATCCCTTCTGTAGCTGTTTGTTTGACTTGTAGCTGATTATTCAAACAGAGCAGTAAAACAGGCTCGGGCCTTTGCCTCTGGTCTTTACAGATTGTCTCATAAAAAGGCCCGTCTATGAAATGTGATTGGACACGAGAGCTGCACATTTTATATGCACAAACATGGGTGGTCCTTTCTTTGCTGATCATGTTGGACTGGATCCAAAGAATTTACTGTACAATCTGACATTCTTCATGGTGTAGTATAAACAACCTTTGATATTAGATAACAGAACTATCTCAGAGTATAGCTATTGTTTTGTGAATTGTGGATTTGTGTTTTCCATCTTCTCGTTTCCAAATGACAGTTTTGCAGCATCAAGACATCTGCTTTGCAAATGTGAGCGACTCAAATTCCTCAGTGCTCATCTCTACACTGCACTGCCATGTTTAATTTTGCAGACATATTAACTGAGCCTTTTATAGTAACACAAATGAACATTTCTGTATGACATATCAACATTTATTTTATGGCATACTTTTTTTTGTCCCTTTTCCAGCATTTTTTCAACAGTTGAATTAACAATTTGAGTTGTGTTGCAAAAATTATTCTAAGCAGCTCACATATTTCTGAGTGATGGTATGGCGCCTCTCTTCCAACACTTAGTTTAAATACGATACCAGCGCATGGAAACATGGTCACATAAACAGCTTCTAAAGTTTCTCTGTGTCTGTAGCAATCTATCAAAAAAAAAAAAAAAAAAAAGAGCGAGAGAGATGGTGCTCAACTTTCACCCCCTTTGACTTCTTTCTGTTACTTTGCCCCAAACCTTCCTGCCCCACAGCCCCTGTCATCCTAAACTGGAAATTCCCCGGAGTGTTGGCCGTATCTCTGTTTTACCCTAATTAAATATTTTTAGCCGCGATGCCAGTTGATAAGACCTTTGTTTGCCGAGTACAAGATTAAAGTTATGAGAGAACACCGGAGGAGCTCGACAGAATGTAGTGATAAGCCCATAAATGAGAGGCACACTGGGCTACGTCTTTGTCAGCGAGATTACCTCTGCACCTTCAGTAGACCGCATATCAACCCAAAATCCTATATGGTAACATTAAAAGGGAGCGCGTCTGCCACGTCCAGGTCAATGGTTTCTACGCTCTTGTAATACATTTCACTTTACATGCTATCATTGTAAAAATCTGCAATCAGATCCTGAACACAAGGCACCACACCTATAAATCTAGCACAATTATAAAGGCCTGTGCTGACTTGATACTTGAACTCCACCTACGTCAGTGGCACAGCTGGCACTGCAGAACGTTGCAGGTTATAGGAATATATCAGTCCCTCGTGTACTGCTTTAGCTTTGGAGATCTTACAGCAGCTCTTTTACAAGCCAGTTTCCTTATTTGTACTGAAAAAACTCACTGGCAACTTGGCAAACAGTGGAAAGAACAGATTAGAACAGAACATTACAACGAGATGTGAGGATAAAATATTTAGTGCACAAATGTGCCACGGGCTACTGTGTAAAGTAACATAAAGAAATAGAAGTTGTCCAAGTATTGTGGCGCACAAATCAAAGAATACTTTGGAAAAAGTGTGAGATCCTTAGAGTGGGTTAATAGCTGTTACTTATGGAAGGAATAGTGACTCGTCACAGCAGGGGCCTCTTTCTAATCCCTCTCGGGGCCAGTGTTCCTCCAAACTGCCTGATAGTGCACATTTTTCTTGGACAACCTACAAAGTCTTTGCTCTTCTTTCTCATACTTCTGAGGATGTATTTTTATCTCAAAGCACATGACAGAAGAAATCTTTTGGTTCTTGCTTTTCCTACTGAATGTCCACTTCCTCTTTCTGTTTAAGTTTTCAATCATGTTTTCTTTCATACAACTTATCATCAAAATTCATCTACTATAGAGCGGGCAATTATGGAGCCGGGATAATATTTTAGATGCGCAGACTGTGTGAAAATGTCCTGAATGGTGGCTACAGTAACCACAGTTGGAAGAAGAGTGAGATGGAACCGACATTGAGTCTAAAAAGGTTGAATTTCTCAAATAGTGATACAATGTAGTTTTTAAAATAAAACTTGTCTTGTTGCTTAGATTTTGGATTTTACAATGTTATATTGGTGGCCTGAAGCATTCCTGATCCTTTATGTTAGAAACTGAGAAGTGCACAGCAACAACACACAAGCAAGAACATGCAACACATTATGGTTCTGATCTGCTTAACACGATTAGACTTGAATGACCAGGATTATGACATGGCAAAAAATGTGATTGAAATTCTTAGAATTAAGGATTTAGGGGTTTTAACCATCTATATAAAAAAAAATTATAATTATAATTTATTTTGCATTACATAGATTTTTTTTTTTTTACCATAAAGTTTATACAATACCTGCAGCTAGAGACAAATGATCTGTTTATGCATTATCCTGTTCATTGCCTTTTTTGCAGTGTACAAAATAGAAACGAATTGTGCTCTGGAACAGGCTCAGTGCTGCTGGGAGAGCGTATAAGAGGTGAGGCACATGGAAGGAGGGGGTAATTGCCACATTAAGGTGAAGGAATTCAAAATAAATTTAATCTCCCAATCCCGTTCAGCCCCCCAAGAGCTTTACAGTGAGCATGCTCTATCCTGTTATGAGACACAAGGAGAGCACAGAGGGAGAGTGAAATCGAGAGGTGGAGAAAAAAAAAAAAAAGGGGGGGGGTTGTACTGAGGTAACTGACCGGGCTCACTACCAAAATGAACCAGTGTAGAGGCAACTTTGTATTCAAAAGCGCTTCCAAGTTTGTTAGGCTCAAGCACAGACAACCCATAATTTCAAAGCCTCATAAGCTTTTGGGTTTTCTATGTGTTTGTAGCTTGTATGTAGCTTAATAATGCCATCAAAGCCCAAAAGCAGGTACATCCCAGTACATCTGCAAGCACAGATAAATGGTATGCTTCTGTGTATAAATCTCATCTTAGCTCATAGATTACCTAATAGGTGATCGACCGCAGTAAGATGGTGTCAGTTGAGTTGGTGTGGTGCAGAAGCTGGCTTTCTGGACAAAATGGTGTGTCATCATGTGGTTTGGGCTCTCACTAAGACATATGGTGTGGTGTATTTTTTATAATGTAATCATTCCCACTCTTGCAACAACACAGGTAAAAACTTTTGCATGCTGGGGCAAGAATTCAGTCAAGAAGAGCGCTGCTGACCCAGGCACAGAAAAGCATAAACAGTGGAGCTAGGGCCCTGGTATGAATCACACCACATGTGGACATGCAAACGCTTTAATGTAATCACACTTACCCAATGCAAGATATGTCTGTACAAAAGCACTGTTCCTGGTATTGTTAGACATAAAAATGACTTGACTCTTAGGCCATTCTGGTTTTATTAGCACCCTGTGTTTACTTGACCAAATGTAACCTGTGGCTCACAGAGGTGACTCATCTTCCGCTGTCAAGGTGGGATGCCGAGGTCAGCTAGAGTTCTTGTCTTCCAGAAGCACTTTGATTGACATTGATTTTGGCTTTCAGTTAGTAAAGGCAATTAAGATGCTTGCACAAGCCTATAATTATGCCTTCTATTCATGTGTCACTTAAATATATATGCTTTTTTACCCTGTCTTTATTAGTAAATATCCAGTGCAGTGCTTGACGTGGGCTGGTACTCAACAGTTTATAACCGGCATGTCTGCATTTTAGTTTTTCTTTTCAAAAGGCATGCCAGCCTGATATATTGACTGCAGCACACATTTAACCTGGTATACTTAGTCAATATTTTTTAGAACGTATTAGTCATTGATGTTTAAATACAGTTCATATTAGGAAACAAAGTGCACCAAAAGTTCAACAGTCAAATTTAAATATTGCAAGTTGGTCATTCAACATAATGTGTGTTTTGCTATTATTGCACCCCTCTAATCAATTAATTGAGTAATCCAAAAACAGGCTGTATTTACAAATGTCCCCCAGCCCATGGCATGATAAAAGCAGAATTTACATTTAAACAATAGTATTCACAATGCTCTTTTACATCACAGATACTCAGCCCTGGGTTTAGGGTGCTGACAGGATGATTTAGGCTGATGTGGTGGCATGTGCTTGAACGTACTATCCCGTCTGCCGCCAGGCCAACATTGCGCTATGTGTTGATGGCAACTATAGGCAGCAGGATAAAGTTTCCAGCAGAAGCAGGAAGTGAGAATTGGAGGGTTCCTGCTACTCGGCCCCTCTTTCCTCCCGGTCATACATGAACCCAAACTCAAACCATGTGTGTTCTCACCCTGTGGACCTCAACATGCCTGACTGGCTGACTGCTTGGCAAGTGCTTGAGTCTTTTTTAACAACATTTGATCACAGGAAACATTCAGTCCCTCCCTCCTGCCATTGTTATTTGAGTCCCCCCTCCTTGTAGGTCTAGTGGTGTCTGTTGGGAAAACTGGTAAGTGATTCCTCTTTCTGTCCAGTCTCCATGCACACACCCCTCCCAGAGCTTTCGTTCAAAGTTAGCCAGACGATAGATGTGATTGGGGAAGTACAGTAGCCTGTCTCCAGGGCCGAAGGTTATTTCCTGATACTCAAGCTGCCATAGGTTAACTAGGAACAGATTAGAGAAAAAGGATTCAATTTACCTTGACAATAAAGGAAGTCAATTATAGACATGTAGTTTTACGGTAGTTCCTAAAGTTGTCAACATTTGTTGGAGGTAGAAGTTGAAAACTTTCTAGAAAGGGCAGAAAAAAACATGGAGACGTATATGTATTGTCTGGTTATGTACTGTGTTATTAAAGTCCCAATATTTTAGGTAGTGATGACATGTTCTGGCAGGAGAATATCCCCGAGATGAGGTATGTATCCTTCTGCTGAAAGAGAGGCTGATTAGGTGGAATATCTGTCTTTACACTCAATCCTCCCACTTCAAAACAAGTGTTTACAGAAAACAGTGACTGAAGAGGGGATAATCTACAAAAGAAACAACCAAAAAAATGCTTCACCACTTCCTTCATTATTTTAGTGTGCTTAAGATTTTAATTTATTTATAGCCATGCATTTTCATAGTGATAATCCTGATCGTGTTTCTGCCTTTGTCTAATGAGATACATTATATGGACACCTGTAGGCTGTCGTTTCTACAGAGAGTAATAGGGGAGTTTTTGGTGTTTGGAAGAAGAGGTGTGACGACATCGGCAGCTTTTAATCGAGACGCGTTGACTAATCGCTCAAGGATTAGGCTCTTAGACAAGGCCTCTTTCATTCCGACACTCAGGATACCACAAAAACTGCACAGGGATGGAAAGAGGGCAGGGTGAAAAGCATTTTTTGGGGAAGGGGGGGAAGTACAAATGGCAAACTATACCTGTATGTGCTTTGTTTGATCATGCCTGAGCCTTCTGTACACACAAGAACTTGTTTAGCTGTCACAATGAGGACATGCATTGACAGAATGAATCCCACAAACTCAACTAAAGCCGGGCAAGCAAGCGATTTTCAAGTCTTCCAAATAGAACTGCATACAAGGAAAGCCGAAACTCGTGATGTATGTGCTCACACTGTACGATGCACTGATAAAATAAAATAAAGATAAAAATAAAAAATATCCTGCCTTTTAATTACTGAGGATATTGACAGGTCTCATTTTATTGTGATCTTGCCCAGCCAAAGCCTCCAAGTGTTATTGTATCAAGGCCAGGTTTATCTTCTACACCTATGTATCCTGAGGCCAAATCTTCAGTCTAAAGACAGCGCTGCATTTTCTCACAGGAGTCACATCAGGTGACCTCCACCAGCAGAGGTGTGAATGGATACATTTACCTACACCAGTCTGTTCTTGTACTCGATGGTACCACTACTAAACACTGAATGAGATAGAAATGATTGCATAATTGATTTTGAACAGTAAAGCATTGTGCTAAAGCAGTTTATGCCTCTAAAACATCCTGCCCACAAGATGACATGTTCTTTTGGAACTGTTCCCTGTCTTCACTTACAAACAAACACATACACACAAAATAAAACTGGCGCAGAGATGTGTTCTGACTGAGATTGAGTTTAGCATCCCGTGACTGGTCTGTGTGTGTATGTTTGGGAGTGGGCTGTGGACCTGTATATTGTTGCATGTAAATGAAGCGGGGAGACACTGTCGGGGCTCTGGAGTTGCACTGGTCTGATGTTACCCAGGCTTTTTTGATGAGGTCATTCTCAAGACACGACAGGTCACACTCTCAGATGTATAATAAAGTCCTCAACTATGTTCTCAGCTTCTGGAGTAATTGTGATCTCTAAAATGCTCAAGTTCATGTTGTAGTTTGTTATCTTCACATTGTCATTGTGCAAGAAATCTTTTATTACTCAGCCTTAAACTAGTTTCTGAGAGTTGAAGCCTGCAGTAAGATGTTTTATTTATTCTTCTCTACAGTTTGCTTCTTAATCCTGGTTTCACACCTTTCAGAATAACTTTTTACTTGATAAACCCTGTCTAAATAGAAATAAATGACCAGATCCAAGTTGGCTTTGTGACCTAGAACAAAAGTGGACAAACACAGGAGTGTTTTTTTTTTCTGAAAGACCTTTCAGGTGTAGTGTATGTTCCAGAGTTCTTTCATTGTTCCCCAGATTAACTCTAGCTAAAGTGCCTTTTGCCCTGAACTGACTTGAACCGGTTGGCTCAGATCTTCTGAAAGGTTTTTTGTGATTAATTTGTCACAGTACAGTTTGTAAAAAAGGTCAGGCATGCTCAGCTTAGGTGTGCAGCATCAGCCACGTATTTGCTTAGTGGCCTTAGTGTCCATTGAGCCATATCGGCCAAATAATAACAGGGATTTGTTCTTAAAAGATTCTGTATCTACATGAGGTCATATGCATTCTGTTTAATTAAGACTAATTATAACCTGCTTTACCTTCCAGTGGATCATCCTCCTAGATCAATTTTTAATCACAAACAAAAGTGAGACCAATTTGTTTTTTGATGGGAACTACCTTTCATTTGTCTGCTACCTTTCATTTTGCTGGTGTGGAAAACGATAACAAAAGAAATAAATTAAATGGCTCTATAAAATTTGCGGTTGATGTGCAAAGTGAGAAAAATATTTAACAGAGAATGGGAGTGGAAAAGTGGAAACTGAGGCTGTGGGATATGAATGGGTTTGTGTGTTTATACAGTATGTGTCTCTGTGTGTATGAAAAGCTGGGAACTAACTAGTCTGCGCCCCTCCAGGTGTGTGTGTTGGAGGTTGTTGGGGCTTGTGAGGCCTGCTGAGGAGGTGGCTACGTGACAGCCGTAATGATAGGCTGTGGCGGGTGAAGACATGAGTTTGTGCGCTGCAGGCAAGCGTTAGCTTGGCTCCTGATGACATACATACAAACACACACATACAACCTTTTGCACACAGTCAACAATGTACCTTATATCAGACTTCCATCCCACAGAGTGCTAGCAATTAGACTCATCAGGACAAGTGAGCACTTGCCAAGTGAGGAGCGCCAAGTCACACAAGTCCAGGGTCAGGTGATCCTTAGGCAACTCAAATAGGTTTAGATGCAGATGCTTAACCAGGTTACTGAGGGGTCAAATTCAGGTTGGGTTTGGGTTTAAACTAGAACAGGGTCAAGTAGTGTGATTTGTCTCTTACCTGCTGATCCTGAATAGTTAGAAAAGACCAAGGATACATCCAAATACTAAAAATACTCAATCTGTCCGAAATAAAGCCTCTTAAATCATAAAAAATGAATCACACATAAGCTTTTATTTATCTTCTTCTTTTGTGGTTCCCTCTAACAAAAACTGCTTTACTCAGATTAGTCTCTTCCTTCAGGACGAGCACATACCTGGAGCTCATTAAAGGGGGGTGTTTTACGGACAAACTTCTCCTGTTATTTACAGTAATGTGCAAAGATAATAGTGCTGTTTCACAAAATACTTATTGTTGTGGCTTTGCATCCCAGAGAAACATAACTGCAGTGGTGCTAAGCTCTCCCACACAATGAAGCTGAATAGAAGATCTTCTTAAGACAGGGGCATTCCACAATCCACTTTGGTCGCGTCTGTTTGGTCTTTATTGTGCTGTTCCGTTCTTTATTACAGGAACATGTATATACGCAGACACTCTTGAAGGAAGACAGACAGACAGAGAATCTATTGTTTTGCTTGACATAAGTGGGGCCCTTTGCTCCATCTTATACTGTGCTGCAGTTTGGGTTTGGTTTTGAAAATCTTAATGCAGGACAGCTTTTTGAAGACAGGTAGGCCCACGTATCATTCATTAAAATGTAAATCCAAATGTTATTGATTGCAAGATGCATTTTTACACAGTATATTATATTTTTGTCAGGGTCTCCTGCTTCTAATTTTGCTGTAATTCATTTCTAATTCATTTCTAATAGAGCGGCAGTCGTCCTTTAACCCGAAGGTAGTTGGTTCGATTCCCGCTATCCCCACAGTTCATACTGTCGTTGTGTCCTTGGGCAAGACACTTAACTCACCTTGCCTTCAGTGGCTGTAACACTGGTAATTACTGTAGAACAATGTAAGTCGCTTTGGATAAAAGCGTCAGCTAAATGAATAAATGTAAATTAATTTCAAACAGTGACAAATATTAGGAAAATGGGTGCCTCTTGCTAAAAAAAAAATAAAAGCAATAAAAATGTACTTTATGACAAATGAACAGTGGGCCACCATCAGTTTAGGTCTCTGCCTTCTGTCCACAGAGATCAGACTCTATTGTAAAGTGCATTCTTGTGAGATTATTCGTCCATTCCATTGTATGTTCTAAATTAGATTCTAATGGTAGCGAGTTCAAAGAGGATATTTCCTGCTGTCTCATGGCTTAGTGGAAGTTCAAAGCCATCCAACTGTTGATAGCAGCTGTTCTGACTTTGTCCTACTGTATAGAGAAGCTATGACTCAATTGATTCAGCCAATGCCCAACAAAACAACACTACGACTTCCCATGATGCACTGTAGAGAGCTTTATGATTTAGCAGGTATTAAGCTGTCTGGAGAGAAATCAAAGCTCCTTCTCTATAAGTTGTCTCTTTAAGACTTCATTTCTTTTTCCAGTCCCAAAGACGACAGAAGCCCAGAGGCATTGTCAGGGCTTATATTAGTTATTTTAGCTGGCAGGGAAACAATCGTTTAGTTTAGACAGTGCATTCCTGATTACTGACACAGTGTGGTATGGAGGAGGATTAGTGTGTGCCTTGGTTTTTTAATTCTTTAACTGTGGCTAGTGAGCAACACCTGGGTGTATCTCTGACAACGGGCATCACAATGAGCAAGCATTTCACCACCAACCGGTTTGACAGAGACTGTGCTGGTGCTTGTGCAAGGAAGGTCAGTAACTGTACAAACATAGACAAATGTTACTGAGAAAACTTACAAAGATGTGAGCCCTGTGTTTTCAGTTTATTTCTGTGCATCCTTTTTTCACAGTCCTGATTTCCAATGTCCAGTTCACCCACATGTGGTCTAAAGCCAACAAAAGCCAGAAGTCCACATAGATAGCAGCCTGTACGAGAAGCGTGAAAGACCACTGAAAAGGTTTTCCGCCTCTAGGTCCTACTTTTTTCTTTGAAGACCCCAAATCTCAGCTAATAAATGCACCTAAGCAACAGGTTACAATGCTTAGCAGATGACTTAACCATACTCATTGCATGTAGCATCTCATCGCAAGTTAAAAAGAGACACATTGGATATCACCTGTAACTACTAACAGCTATGTGACTGCCGGTTTTGCAGAGAAAGGTGTGTCCACTCACCCTAAGCTGATTACCTAACTGTAATCTACAGCAGTAAACTTATCTTGAATGTCTCAAACTGTGTTGCCAGTGAGCACTGATAAGCCAAGTATTTAGGACGTTTTTCTTCCATGTTCATATGCAGTTAAAAGTGACATTACATGGTAAATCAGACAGCTGACAAAGTGGATAAAAATTCATTATCAGATTGGAGCCCATCTGGGTCATTTGACTCACTTTTAGCTCACTCGCCAGGTGGGTGTGATCATGTCTACTTTTACTGTAAGTTGCCATCCTTGTTGATTTCACTGCCAATCAGGAAACTCACTCAGACATGCTTCCTCAAACATGGTCATTGACCTTCCATTCACACTGTAAATGTATTTTACCTTTCTACTTTTAAAATCAGTAAATCATTATTGTGGTGTAATTACAGTAATTACAAATGGTAGTATTCAGGAAGTAATAAGATTGCAAGAAATTAAACATTTTTGCCTCCACAACTGCTCATTACATGGAAAGTTGTAAATAACATGTACATATTTTGTGTTATGTAAAAGTAAGCCCCATCAAATTGTTATTAGATAAATGTATTTGAATGAAAGTTTGAGCAGCCTGTGAGAAAAGCAACATAAATATGAACATAAAACAAAGAAAAGCTCAGTGAACTGAATTCTAACTAGAAGTGACTGCTCAGTGGAGTGCATTGGAACCAGACTCAGCCTGTTTCAGGAAGCCTCTCGCTCACATCAAGTGGTTTTGTTTGGCACCATCCCTTTGTTGACACTGTCAGGTTCCCATGCATATTAGGTTGCTGAGGACGAATGGGCACCATGACATGTTCCGCACAAAGCCACTGGCACATTATCACCTGCTCGCTCTAAAAGAATGTATGCTCTGGAGCAGCTTTTGTCTTTTTGCATTGGTTATTATTTCAATGTATGACACACTAGTGCTCTTTGTAGCATGCCATTTCATCCCTGTGACATCACTTACATTCCAGACACCTTCCGATTCAAGTGGAAAACATCTGCTTTTTAGGAGCCATTATTTATTCTTGCCCATGTCTGTCCTGTCAGGCTAATGGGGAAGTAGTGTATATTTTTTGATGGTTCATCCCTATGTGGGCACTTGTGGAAACTAAATTCCCCAGGCAGTAATGAAGAGGGTTATAGGCTTGAACTGGGGGGCTTATGGTTTGAGGCAGCGTGGGAAGTTTGGTGAACTTCCTGACCCCACACACCACCGCGGCACATTGACCCTTATCACGTGACAAAAGAATGTTCTGCATCTTTTGTTTTTGCATTCACTGCACTCATGGAGTTGAGAGCAATTTTGCATACTATAGAATGATGACTAGCTGGGCACTTTGCCTCCCCATTCTCCTCCTGTGTTATTTCCAAACAGGATTTGCAGCCAGCCCTCTCCTGCATCTTTTAAATCACTTCAAGCGCTACTAAAGCTCTTTTCTCCCAAAGTGGGCACCAATCTAATGGCATCATTTGAGACTGCACCCATCCGGAGAATCTGCCCCCTTTTTTTTTTTTTTGCCTAAGGTTTTGTGAACTGTGTAAAACAAAAGGCAGGCCCAGTGAAGCGCATCTCGGCTGGCGGACTGAATAGAGGGGCCCCTTTCATGGCTGTTTATGAGCACCCCTCTTCAAAAACACACATACAAATCACATCCAGTTCTTCCAATGGCTCTTCTCATACAAAGATGAAGAGGCGGGTCTACAATCATCTTTTTGTCTAGTGTACTAGATCAATTTCTCCCCAATGTCCCCCTAAACTTTATAATGAGACTTGCCAGTTTCTTGTGATGGATAAATCACCTGTTACATAAGAATTAGTATAGGCTCAAAGCATCATTAAAAAAATCCCGAACGTGCTTTTGATAAAGGGTTTTAATTATTTTGAGACTACAGTAATCAAAAGCCTTGTTTCCACTGGAATGGTCCCGGTTCCATTGGTCAGGTCAGTACGGGTCACTTTTAATTTTGAAAAGGGGTACAAAGCATACCAAATAAGTGTCCAAATAATAGTCTTACAGCCTTCGCTTTGTAAATTAAAAAAACAAGGCGTCTACTGATTAAATGGTAGATGTATGTCATTTACAAACATACACAAATGTTGTGTATCTTGTGTGTTATTGCATCTCTTTGTAAGAAAAGTCAAGACACAAATTGCAAGTTATCCCTCCATCGTAAAGATCTAACTCTCCTCTCACTGTCACATCTTGTTGAACAGGTAGTGTTTGATGGACAGGAGGAATGCAGGTGGAGGGATTTGTTTTGTAATGGCAAGCCATTCTTTTGGTGTTCTTAAACAAACAGTGTGGTGCTATGTCCTGTTTTTACTGGTTTCACACGTAACTGTTCAAACTCTCAAATAGGCTGGTCCCCAAGAGTATATGTAGGAGAGCAAACACTGCTCTAATACTTCACCATTCTGACCTTCTCCTAACTTGATACACACATGGGCAAACACATACACACCTTTGGTTTATATAGACAGACCATGCGTAGCAAAAAGGATGTAAAATGTGCCTTTAAATCTACCATATCTGTGCATGGATTCAGATCTTAACTTAACGTATCTTCCCTAGTTTTTCAGCTTTCATAATTTTAGCCAGAGTTTGCAACAGTCATAAACTCATTTCATTTTGCGATTAAAAGCACAAGTGTACTGCTAAAAAATACAAAGCTAAACATATATCCCGGATGTTTATATTGACAGTCTTCTTTTGCCTGGCCAGACCCATCCAGTGAAGTGGGACTGGAAAACTGTCTCACTGACCATGGCTTCCACCAAGTTGAATACAACCGGCCAATTATAACCATTTATGTAAAATGGGACCGGCTTTATGCGACTCTCGGTGTCTTTGTTGGGTTTGATGTTTTTAAAATTTTGTTGGAACATTGTTGACCCAGTTTTTGGTCATTATAGTGCATAGTAATAATTCTTCTAAATGTCGCAGACACATCCCACCTCCACCCCAGCTCATCCATCTGTGGCAATGTCCGCTTTTACTGAATAATCTGTCATCAATACTTACAGTTTTCCAATGGGCTCTTTTTTATTCACCTTTAAAGCCCCACCACATCACCAACACTTACACTTAACCATCTTTACCCACTGAAGAACTTATTTTTAAGAAAGAGTCCCTGATTAAAATATATTTTTATCCTTTTGCAAAGAAGTAATTGGTACATAATGCTAAAATCCTAACATTGAAATTCAACACATCCCTCATAAACCTAGACAGAGGTGCTTTTTGTAAAGCGTAAGTAGAGTATGAGTGCCCCTCCTTAGACTAATTGAGTGCTATTTTAATGCTTGTACGTCCAGGGAAAAACATTAAATTTTCTATGGGAAAGCTCAAAATCTCATAAAACATATATATTTTCAACTGCTCCCACATTTCCAACAAAATGCACTGAAACAATACAGTGTCTATTTGAATTTATAGCTGGCAAATACAGAGGTAATGTAGTGCTCCCAAGTCTGTATGTCATTCATAGGCTTTGCATTTGTAGTGGTGATGGTAGGGTGTGGACCAGGCTCCCTGCCATGCTGCTTTTTTTTTGCAAGTAATAGGACAAAACAACAGCCACTAATTATACAAATGAGTGGTCTATTTTTCCACATCTCTTTTCAGTTGTGTAACATGATTTGATGCAAACTGAAAGAGGGAGGTCGAAAACGGGACAGTGTTTTGTTTTGCTGGGTTTGGCGTCCTACTGTGCGCTCATATTTTTCAGGCCCACCTCACAGTTGAGGGTTGCTGGCTTATAACTGGCCTCTTCAACACTCTCCATCATGCATGGCCTGTGTTAATCTCTCCTGTGGGCTGTAAACTGCCCCTAATAACCCTCCACACGATTAAAGCAAACATCTTAATAACAGCCCGCCTCGTTATCAACTCGCACCAGGAAAGCAAGCGCGGTTCTGCTCTGAAATTGTGCACATATGGATCAGATACAAGAGGCTTATGCCCGGTTAATTCTGATGTCTTTTTACCAGTAGGAGTAATTTGATGATGTGGCTAAAAGATAATAAATTGAATGTTGATTTCCTGAAGGACACAGAAGGAATGTGTGGTATTGTGCTGCAAGGCGTTTTTGACGTTGCATTAGTCTATTGTAATCCCTCTGTGTGTGTGTTTCCTTCTCACCTGTCACAAGCGCCTGTAGAATGTTTACACAAGTTGCACATAGCTAACAAGGCCAGATGAAGAGCTGTCAGTCAGAGCAGAGCGCCGCATGGGGAGGTATGCCTGTTCCACCTGCACTGTCTTCTGCACTTTCCTTCAGGCACTATCACTTGTGTTTATGCTTGTGTTTTAGTAACCAGGTTCACACTCGCATGATTCAGAGATTAGATGGAACTTGTGCTTCAGTGACTCCTCAGTCCCGACTCAGAAGCACTAAATAACATAATAGCGTCATAAACATGCCATGCAACCCAAAGCCTAGTCTGTTTTAAGTGGTTTTGTTTTCAGTGTAGAGGCTGTGTTGTTGAAGTTTTTTTTAATTTAAAAAGTGCTTGGATCTTGTAAGGGAACATTAAACTGCTGGTAAAGTGGTTATTTCCTAGTGTACAGTACCCTGAGTATTTGTCTTTTTTGTCTTGTTTTATATGGTTAGTATTTCGTCATAAATGACGCCAGCTGCACCCCTGAAGTCATGAATTACGAGGAGAAAGTCTTGGTGCCAGTGGTTGAACTCACTTTTTATTTTAGTAAACATGCTATTTTTAGCATGTGGCCATGGCCAAATGTTAGTCCCATACTCCCTGAATGACACACCTTTCGAGAAATGACTCCTCACATCTGCTATTTTTATCAATATGTCCACTTTTTCCCTTTGTTTTTGTTCCTTCTATTGGCTCTTTTTCTGACACGCTATAAATGTTACACTCCTGGTTTTTATTTGAGATTCATGGGGTGGATTCTTACCAAGGGGATCCTAATTCCCACTAAAGAAGGATATGCTTGAGCGGTGTTTATGAAAACACAGGCCGCTGACGTGAGTAGCTGTGGAGAACCAGTAACAGGTCTAGTCTACCAACACACCCTCCTCAAAACGCTGCCCAGTAAAAAGTTAGTCGTAACTTCAACTCTTCAAAGTTCCACGGCCAGTTGGATAATGGGCTTTGGTTTGCCATTTTGTGGAGAAGCTGTGACGGTGCATAAAGTTACACAGGGTTTTGGCTGTCAGAGCCTCCAGTCTTATATAAATACTGTATTGAAATCCTGTGGTGGCTTGACTGTATGATGTGACATTGATGAGATCCACCCGACAGCCTACTGTTATTTCTGTCTTTGACCCATCATTACCAAGCTCCTCTACATTTAAGTGTTTTGGAAGTGGGCTGAGGTTGAAACCACTTTCCATGTGTACCTTTTATATTACATGTTCTTACACTGTTCTAGCAATATAAACCCAACTGGATCAATGCAGAGCAAAGCAAAGAAATAATAAAAATGTAAAACTGTCATCTGTGTGCAGCTACTGATGTGTGAAATTATATATATATATATATATATATATATACATTTATTATTTTTTTTTTTTTTTTTACAGTGATTGGAGTCAAATTCCTGGAAACTGTCTGTAACTGCCTTCTGTGACGGTGAGCATATTGTTTTATATGTTCGACTTTGTTTGCTGTGTTGCACTGGTAGAGTTTAGCATTAACCATGTGTCCCTCATTACGCCTGCTTAGCTGTCATAAGGTGATGTAATGCCCTTGACTCAGAACTTTTTGGATATTCTTTAGAAAGGTGAGGTTTTGTTATTACTCAAGGGATAACAACTTCACTCACTGAGAGTGAAGTTGTAACACTGTTGTAGTTTACAGTTACATTCTGATATCCTTTAGATTTTATTCATTTAAAGCACCATCATTCTTCATTGGTGCACTTTTGAATAAGAGATTATTATTTCTGTTGAAGAATCTTTTCATTTCTGACTAAATAAAAGGTATTTAGTTTTGGTTATGGTTTGTCATTTAATTAATTGTTTGCATAACCAGTGCATCAGCAATGGTTAGAGTAAAGATAGTGTAATGCCATCGAATATAACAGCAACATATAATAACCAGAATTGCTGTAGAAAATGTTATTTACACAAAATATATCTCTTAAAACAAACTGTGGAAGCTGTACTGTTAACAGTTTGGCCATCAAATGTGGCCTTTCACATTGTACAATTTAAAATATATATATATATATATATATATATATATATATATATATATATATATATATATATATATATATATATATATATATATATATAAATAATCATAAAAAAATGAAAAGAATAATGTCTATGTTATTCTTAGAAACCCTGTTCTTGATTGTTTACTTCTGCTATTACATTGAAAAGCCTGTGAAGGGAACCATGTTGCATGCAGCAGAAAGGTTAGGCTAGTTTGACTTTAGTCTTGGGATTTGACATGCTCTGCCTGCACTGTATTAGCTCAAATACCAGAATTTACATTTTTTTCCCCAAGGCATTTACATGTATTTTTGAAGTAAGATTGTAGTGGAGCCTACAGTAATGAGTGCCATTCTCTTACATCTGTCTTATACCCCTCCTCAACGGACCACAGTGTCTCCCCCGGGTGATGCCCCTCTCTCAGCCTCTTGGGGCCCTTTTGACTCGGCAGCACTCCATGTTTGCCCAATCATTTGGGAGCCGGATGCAGGGATGAATTGTTAACTACAGCGGGTCAGCCTGTGCCCCCCCAGCCCCAGGCCCCCTCTGCTCTCATCCTGACCTACTGTTGACTCATCTCCATGGCGATGGGACAGGAATTTGTTTTTTTACTCCTGTGTCTACTGCCAAAACTGCTTCTTGCCCCCCTTTTCTCTTCACCCTCTCTAACAATCAGAATGAAGATGAAAGTCACATGGTCCGGAAGTTATAAAAAAATGTACTAAGAAATCCTGTGTTTGCATGATCAAAAAGAAAGATTTTTTTTATTGACACACAAGAACTCAGTGTTTTAAGATCAAATCCTTTACAAGTTTAAACCCAACCTACTTACCAAACAGTGTGCAACATATTATTAAATATATCTTTTAAATGCACCTCCTGCAACTATTTTATTGGCTATTTTACTTTTTTTGCAGTCATTTGGAATTTCCCAAACACATAAGTACAGATTACAGCTTTTATTCAGGTTTAGAAATGTCAAAAAGCATGTCCAATAGCTAATATCCTTCAAATGAAATGAATGTATTTTACATTCCAAAATTCACCATGTTTTATATTTTAACATGGAATGTATTTTAACAAATGTGGCGGTATGTTAAATAAAAGCTTGTAAATAATGTCTAGACAAGACCTAGACATGGGTATGGTTAGAAAAAGATAGAAAAGCTTTTGTGTTTTCAAAATACAAAATAAAGCTACAAAATATGAGGTACCCTTAGTGGTACCCTTCAAGTACTCTTCAATACCAAAAACAAACATACTATTCCCTAAACTTTTATTACCTACCAACCTTTTTGCAGAAACGTGCATGTAGAAAATATATTCCCCACTGATATTTTTTTACTTGTTTTTATTTAGAGTAGCTTGAGACTTTAAACTTAATATATAAACTGTGTGTGTGTGTGTGTGTGTGTGTGTGTGTGTGTGTGTGTGTGTGTGTGTGTGTGTGTGTGTGTGTGTGTGTGTGTGTGTGTGTGTGTGTGTGTGTGTGTGTGTGTGTGTGTGTGTGTGTGTGTGTGCCTCCATAGGCTTTATTAGCTTAGGGCAGGTGAGTGTTTGCCTACCTGTCTCTTTATGAGAGGAGTGTTTGCCGAAGGAATGCACTGTGTCCGATTTTTTATTGACTTGTATTGTTTGGCTCATCCAACTGGTGCCTTGTGCATGGGCTTTGCAGTGGCATGTGCAAAATGTGCACTTTTCTTCCCTTTTAAGGATAGTGAATGCATTCTGAACTCAAGAAAAATCAAAAATTGATTTTGTACAATACTTTTTTAACATGCACATGGAGACATTAACTCTAATGGGTACTTTTCCATCTTGTGCTAATGAGAAAATCACAGTCTAGTAATTCCTCTCCATGTAGAGAGTAATGAGTAATTAAAAAAGCCATAGCAGATCATAAATGGCAAAATAGTATTACATTCTTTGGACATTTTCCTGTGTATTTCTGATTGAGTTATTTGAACAAAGTACATTCAGTATAACAAATGTACATAACTTTAAGTGTATTTGACTTTATGCACGCGAGTCTGTCGTTGGCACCATCTGGGTGGTCCTCACAGCTGGTTTAAGGGTAATCCCCCTGTCCCATAAATCAGTGTCCAGGCTCAGGCCGGGAGCTGATCCTGTGTGACCAGTGGAGCGAGGGTCTTGAGGCACTAAGCCCAAAGCCCAGCCGCTGCCCTGGTCCGGCCCAGCCACACGTCAGCTCTCCGCTTCAAACATCAAGTGTGCACAGGCCACAAGTAACATAAGCCACATTAATGCACCGGGAATGGGATCTACTTTTTAAATGTGTCAATCACCACTCGAATAGATTTTAACTCGTTCCTGCCTTGTGTCAGCGATAGAAGACTCAGAATCTGTAGATTAGAAATGACCACAACTTATTCAATCAACATCATTATTGTGATTGGCTGGATTATACCTCTATATATAAATGTAAGAAAGAACATGGCTCATTCTTAGTTTTCAGTTAATCATGAAGACTAGGCTTGTGACTTCTAAATACAAACAGTTAACCTTTTTTTAAGTTCATATAATTACACAGAAATGTCATTTTAAAAGCACAATTTGTTTGTTCTGAATAAAGTGACTTGTGATAGCCCCCAAGAGAGGCACTCTTAGTCGGCATGAGAGTAGTAAGATTAAAGCTACATCCGAGTCTTTGTAGAGTCCCCTTGCTCTCCGAGAACGATGGGAGGATGAAGGCCTGTCCGAGTGTCTGGCTACGCTTATCTCTCCACTGAGCTTTTATCTAGGGAGATTGCAAGCAGGTCCGTCCAGACCTGGCTCCCTGCAAGTGCACAGTCCCGAGACCTGTGGCATTAATAAAGATAATGCTGTTTGGAATAATAACAGTCTATTCCGCCCAATAGAATGGAGAGACAACAGAGTAACGGAATACAAAAGAAGCCAAGATGAAAGGCAAAAGCCACCTCTGTGACTCTCTTAGGGAACATATATCAACATGCTCACACACAAATCCAACTGAGTAGGACCCTATGTGGAGTTTGACCCTCAGGTGCTGAGATGCAGAAATGCAATTTGTTCTTTTGTCTGCCAAGATCACAGAGGGAGACCACTGACTTGTCTTTCTTTTTGTCTGACTTTTTTTTTTTTTTGCTAATTTTTTCCCTTTGCTCCCCTTCTTTTCATTCTCACAGTTCCGCCAATGCTGTCACTGAGTGCAATTTAGTTTGATGAGCAGGTGGTCTTTTTGAAACTCACTGTTTTTGGCTACCACCTCTGGCGTGTGAGGCCTTGTCTTGGATTCAGTCATGTAGGCCAGGATTAGAAGGGGGGTGGGGAGGTCCAGTAAGAGTCTGCAAGAGGGACCTGAACAGCCTCCAGTCAGAACCACACAGAGTGTAGTGTGAAAGAGTTATTTTGTTGCTAAAGCACTCAGCTGCACCCCTGGTGGCTTTTGTGTATTGGTATGGGGACCTACTTTGGGACAGGGTTAAAGCTGTGAGTCACAATGCTCAGCAGGTAAAAATGTGGTGGGCCAGACAGACCGAGAAGCAAAACGTTGCCATTTTTCCACCCTGAATCTGAGCAGTGGACTGGAACAAAATAGCTAGAAAGGGACAACATAACAACTCGACATACAGAAGAACGGCAATGTACAAATTTCTGAACACAAGTGAACAATTAATGAACCATTGCAACTGATGTTAAACAAACCTCAACTTCCTCCTGATATCTAACAACACACATCCAATTACAACCTACATTCACTGAATTACCTTTGATCTCAGTTTCAGTGTGTGCTGATAAATAACTTGCCCTGTTACTACTTCAGAGGAGGGAGAATTTATGAGCCTGTACTTTATCTATGAGGCATTCCTCTCAAACGGTGACTGTGGTCACAGTGAGACGCGCAGTCAATACTGTGTCAATAATTCTAGGTGTGCTCGGCCTGCGTCTCGCTGCTGTAAACTCCACCTCAGTGTTAGCTGACATGTCACCCGCCAGAGATTAGTTAAGACATGATTACCCAGCTGACAATGATACAAATGAACTCTCCTTAAGTGGGTTTCCTTTACGGCTTAGGTGACTAAACTTCTGTAGAATTCAGATTGACACACATTTTACCACAGGCTTTTTGTCAAATGTGAGGGCCATAAATAATGTGTAACTATTTATAAAAATTAATTTGAGGTCCTTTAAGGTTTTATTTGTAAATCAAAATCTGTGGAGTTTCGATTCGGCTGTTTCCATTCTGTTTATCCTGAAGTGTTTGTCATGGAGGTTTAATAAGTGGCCACTTCTCTGCTCACTGATAAACAACAGGGATTGGATCCAGACGTTGCTAGGTTCCTGTTGGAGCCCTAGGGTTTGTAACTAAACAGAATGAGAATGTTCGTCATTTGTTTATTATTGGCATTATTTGCCTGTTTCTAATCCTCTGGCTGGATTAGCATTACTGAGTTCCCTATTCAAACCTTTATTTTGCACAAGGTCCACGCTGTGACATTTACATAGGAGTGTTAAGTGGTATAGTAAATTGTTTGCATTTGTTAATATATGCGTGTGTGCTGTTTGTCTGTGTGTGAATGTGTGTGTTTCGTTTAAATCGTAAAGAGGTGTGTCATAAAGAGGATAGAGTTTGTTGAGCAGGACCGGGATGTAAGACCCTGTCTAACTCTGTCCAAACGGAACAGTGCTAAACCTTTTAGGGACAAATTTATCAGAGAGGCTAAATGTCAGCGTCATTGTGTTTGGGAATTATGTAATAAGTGGTTGAGTGATATGAGACTATTGGCCCAATGTCATCTAAACCCAGTGCAAAACAAGCTCATTCTACATGACCTGATCCTAAACAGTTTCAAAACACCTACTTTAACATGTCTTTCCCTCTTTTACCCATGTTTTTATGGTTGTGAGCAGACTGGAAATGTGCTAAACACAGTCCTACCAGTCTCTTCATCGTCACAAAAACATACACATCCACAACTTCAGGCTATGTCGCTCAGACTGACAGATGTGTAATTATCTGTATTTATGTGTGGGCTCCAAGGCCAGAAGGTTAAAACCAATGGTTTATAATACGTTGGAAGTCATGTCCTTCTCTCAATGAGAGTCACATCTCATTAGATTGATGTCTCAGTGGTAAATCGAACTCAGGTCTTTAAATGCCAAATGCAAGACAAGATGGAGGTCAGGCAGATGACTATATTTAAGTCTATCGTCAACCTCGTTCTGCAAATAATAATGTTCAAGTTGCTCTGACCTTGAACTTTTTAGAAAACCTTTGAGAAAAACCTTTGTTTCTAGTGGCACAAACTATTTATTTTTTATGCTTATGTTTATTTTTTTGTTTTTTTTAAATATCTCTACAGAAAGAAAGATGAACAGACAGACACATGTCATAGTGCCACAGTATTTTCAGATTTTGCAAAAATATGTCTTGCTAACAAGCGAGACTTGCTGAACAGCATAGACCACATTACAGCTCTATGTACTGTAAACCGTTCTGTGCTGTTCACTTTAAGTAATGAAAATATCAAAGTGTGGTATTTATAGTTTCCAATATGTTCTACGTCATGTAAATTCTCAACAAACACATGAAAAACATTAATATTAGTTGTAGCTAATTGGCTGTAAGTTTAACCCTCCGTCTACATTCTTTTCTTGTGCCCTGGTCTGAGCCGGTGCACATGGAAGCCATCCAGAAGCACGGTCCCTGCTGAGCTACATGGGGTGTTGGTTAATTGGTAGTTTTTGGTAAGTGTAGATATGCTTCACTATGCATATCTTCCTCAATGTCCCTTACACTATTTGCCTTTTTAAAGTGTCCTTTAATTGGCAGTGCAGTCACAGTCTCGTGCTTTAACTTTCCCCTGTGGAACCTAAATGTGGCCTATTTGACCCTGGGGCCCTTGGGGTAAAAACCTTATGTTTGGCAGTTCATACAGCATAAGCCTCATTCTTCCTCTAGTTGGTCTTTTATATCACGTTAATCCGCTTGATTTCAACACCTTTTCATTATGTGTAACTTTCTTGTGTTTGTGCGAGAGTCCACCAGCTCTGGAATTACTTCCGTCATCGTGCTACCTATCCTACCTCCTGAGTTTCAAAAAGCATCACATCCAGGCTCCAGAGAAACTGTATATCCCACCTGACATATATGGATATACCTTGTCCCTTTTTCCAACAGGCTGCATCAGCACTAGTCAGAGACGTGGGAGCAATGTGAGCCCTCCATGGGGTTGTGTGGATGTGGGTCCGGCTACACTGCACTTTAATCTCTTTCCCTTTTAGCTACAATAGGAAACATGTGCTTACTCCATGCAGGGATCAGGCCCACCATGGGAGAGGCTGTTTACCTTCACTCCAAAACTAACACTTCACAGCTCCTATGACCACTTCTGCTTACTACCTGAGATGGAAAGAAACTAATTACATTTAGTCCGTCACAATTTTTCGAGTAACCTTTTGAAGTAGATTGCACTTTTGCACTTGGATTATATCAGGTTAGATTAGTTACTAAATCAATTTGTGTTCACCCTCTGTTTTTTATCATAATTTTCTAAAACTAAGACTAAAACACAACCTTTTTAAAAACTAATCACATGCAGGTAATGTCCACAACATCAGTAATGTCGTGTCTTAAGGTGGCACCAAGAAGTCAGGATAAAGTAATTTGTTTAATCCTGACTTTGCTTCATTTCTCTATATATTACTCCACCTTTTTAACATTTTTTTAACTTTACTTTTTCTACTTTTTCTACTACTTCTGACCTAGACCTACCGCTTGTACTACAGTAAAATCAAATCATTTTGGTTAAACCAGATTAAAAGCACACTTTATCACTTTCTTTGTCACCTTGTAAAAGAAACGTATTTGATTTTTTTTTATACCAACTCCTAAAAATAAAGAATTGCTTCCTTGAACTGTTTTATGTGTCACAAAAAAACTCTCACTTTATAATCTCCATTTACTAAAAAGATTAAAATAATAAAATGAACTGGTATTATTACTTGTCAGAACAGTTTCCCAGATGCAGTGTTTTCTAGAGGCAAGACACTTTTTTTGCAGCATGTAATGGGACCTGGTTTTACTTTAGTCATTTGTTTCCGCACAGCACAGCACTACAAGCCAGAGAGATGCAACAGTGTGAAACAGAAGCGGCCAAGTGCCAACCTTCAGGACAGGAAATGCACTCCAGATGAAGATTATACATTATGGTGTGTTTTACCACTGTGTGCTTTTGTTTTGAGGACTCTGTGGTAGAGCATTGACCATATTTAAGTTAATACCGTGTTGAGTCACTTTATGATCATTTGTGAAACTAACTGCTAACATAATAACAACAATATGAAATTTGACAAAGTAGAAAAGATGGGAACTATTCATTATGTGGCATGAGTGAGAAGTGCTAAAAATAGCTGAAATTTTTTCAAGTTTAAAAGATCACAAATAATATTTAAACTGAGTTTTGATTGTAGATTGTAAGACTGCAGGTTCTGGCTGCTGTAGCTTTTGCTTGGCCTTGCCTTCTGTCTGTCTCATCTGAGGTTCTGATTACTGTTTAAAACCTGAACTGTTTGATCAACATGAAAAACCCTGTATCTAAATTGGTTGATTAATTGAATAATTCTACATAAAGAGTGATAGGAAAAAGCAAGCTTCAGAAGAAGGCCAAGAAGGCATCCATGAACTCATTTTGTTGAAAATGCTGTGCAGTCCTGCACAATGTGGGTAATGGTCACCAGAAGTTCAGCCACAAAAAAGTAAAATGTCTGTCCCAAGTCTAAAGCGTCTTTCAGGTGTACATCATGAGCCTTAGATTCAACAATAGATTTTTACTAAAGTGGCAGGTACTAAAAATAGAAAACATTGCTAAAGGAACGCAGAAGGTGCATGTCTGGTTCAAGGCCGTCAATGTTTCCATTTAGTAACATTAAAATATATTTTCTTGTCCTTGACTTTACCATTAGAAAGGCTGCAATGTTGACTTTATTAATTAATTGCAGGTTTTCATGTCTCAGATTTGTTTTTCTGCAAGATTTAATGCAAAACCATTGTTTCCTTGAATGTTTACATTTCTATTTCTTCTAAACTTGAAGCATTGCCAACAGCACAAGGGTTTATTCCCACATGTGCTGTAGAACAAACCTAGTTTATCCACTGTTTAAGCCGCTGTTGAGTGATTCTTTATTCCTGACTGGTGTCACTGTGCAAACTGTGGATCTGACCTACACAGGTGTGGCAGGTGATCTGAGGGATGAATGAGGTCTTCCTGAGAAAGCACAAGCCCTGTATAGTTTGTGCCCTTTTCTGACCCCTTATCTGGCCGCCCTGGACGACCGGGGCCTGTTACGTCCTTCTCACATGTCCAGTGAGAATGACGCTCTTTTAGCAGAACTTGTGTTGAGTGCTGTCAACTGTTCCTGCTTCCTGCCACCTTTTTCATTATCTGACCTCCAACGCTTTGCACCAAGGGCAGTGCAGCTCTTGTATTTAAGATTTATGTTTACATGTGTGAAAAACAAGCCATTCGGGGCTGATTTGTTGTGAAAGGAAAACTATTTGTAAAAATTAATTATATTTAGTTGTGTCCAGGAACACTTGGAGCTTCAAATTACACGTGTTGATGTTAACTGGTGGAGACTTCTACTTTGCTCGGATTTCTGGCTTTGAGGTCACTATACATCATTGCAAACAGTTTATCAAATATAGTTTGACAGTAATTTCAGCAGAAAAGGCAGATTGTCCCATTTTAATAGGCCTTTGTAATGTGAATAGGATTTGAATCATTTGCAAATCATGTATCATTTCAGTCCTGCCAAGCACACTATAAACATGTTTCCACATGCACTCATTCCTTAGCGGCACTGCCAAACAGCAGTTGGCCTCTGCTGAAAGCACTGCTATCACAACCTCATTTGCTTTAACAAAGAAATTGCATTTTTTTTCTTAGTCTGTAACATAGGATTAATTTAATGTTGATTCCTTTAAATATTGTGTGTATTTCTTGTCTTTATTTCACAAGTACACTAAGGTTTGTGGAACAAAATGGGATTTAAGCATGTGTGTGTTTAGCAGACCAGAGCCTCGTCTTTTTTTTTCTGCGTGTGTGTGTGTGTGTGTGTGTGTGTGTGTGTGTGTGTGTGTGTGTGTGTGTGTGTGTGTGTGTGTGTGTGTGTGTGTGTGTGTGTGTGTGTGTGTGTGTGTGTGTGTGTGTGTGTGTGTGTGTGTGTGTGTGGTCTTGCAGGCCTCAGCTTGGAGATGTAATCTGATTTGCAGAAATGAGCGGGTCGTTTCACATGACTGGTTTAAAAGACCATTGGCGAAAGCTTGTGCCAATGTCCCTGTGTGTATGGGTGCTCGTATACCCTTGACTAGAAGAAGTTTTGTTCCCAGTGTGCACTGCAGACTCACAAGTGTTTGTTACAGGCATTCTAAAAAGTCAAAATAGCAATACTGATACAGCCTTATTCCTTCTGTTGGTCTGAAAGAAGATTTTGAGGGAACGAAAGTCCTAATTAACTGGAAACAGTGAAATAAGTTTGCTGACAAGAACTCATATAAAATACTACACACAGACTTCATTATTAAAATTGTCTGGTCTTATTCTTTTAGGTCCATCTGACAAATGATTATGTTGGAGACTGAGTCCTCTGCTGTTTGGCTTAATCACAAAGCAGTCCTGTCTGGTGGTTTGTCTCTTTCTTAAGCACACAGATAGGCAGGTCATCAGCAGCTACAGGATGTACCTACAGCCACTTTGTGACCATGCTTTACACTGGAACATTTCCAAATATGATTTCATTTCTGGCTACGTAAATTGAATGCCACCTTATGTGGCCCATTGTGTGGTTGAATGGGTGGCATTACAATTTATTGGTCTGTTTTTTTTACTGACATTGCAAAATCACAGTATAATTTTTATGAACTTTTTGTTTACTCATCCTACAGTATAATCACGGCTTTATTTTGAACTAATGGACCATCAGAAATTATCTCAAATAATCATCCTATAACCTCAGCCCACTTTAGAGGACTTCAAAATCCTTTTCAGTCTTTCCTGTGAACCCTTGTCATGTCTTTTTTTATCATTATTTGTAGATGTTTTTGTAGGAAGAATTCTGGTTGTTATTTCAGGCCTGGATGTGGTCCATCATGTGATTTGAATTGGAGAGTGGCCTCAGGAGAAATGGGAGAGTGTGGTTTTATGTGTCATCTTGTTAAAAAAATGCTGGTTGTTTCCATCGGAGGGTCATCAGTCGCGGTCATCGTAGACAGAAGGTGGTGTGCTCGTTTTCACAAGAGCGCAGGATATATGACTTGTGCAGGGAGCTCATAAGCACCACGATGCAGTAGTCAGAAAGCTCTGATCCCATCAGGCGTGTCAGCAGGGGCAGTTTTTCATAAGGTAGTAATCTCACCACACAAAGGGGTGTCCAATATTACAGACCCCTACCCCAGAGCTAATCAAGGCCTGACCAAGCCTTGTCCAAGCTCGCCAACTCTCAAAACATTACCTCATCTGACGGCTTAGCCTAGCCACATGCAGCTCCAGTGTAGCTACATGACAACTCACTTAGCTCTGTATGGAGCTTTGAAAAAACTGGAAACACAAGACAGGATATAAAAGAAATGGGTCCTGTGCACAACTACCTATGGTGTGCAGTGCCAGGGAAAGGTATTTTAAAAGGGAGAGGAAAGAAAGAATCATTTTACCATGTCCTCCAGAATCTCTGGGAAGCAATTTGCCTGTATTCAGTTTCTCTCCCCGCTGTCCTGTTATTGCTGTTTTACTCCTCAACTCTTGGAGCTTGCAAGTTCAGGCTTTGTGTCACTCGGAAACAGTGCATTTGTCACCAAGGTAACAAGTGTGGGACAGTGAGACATAGAATGCACTTTTGTCTGTAATTAGATTTTTTTTAAAAAGGAACTCTGGCTGTCATTGATCCAAAACATGTCTGTATCAAGAACCTTGTGCATTTATTACCTCTATATCTACCTGAATCTTTTGACCTTTTTAAAAGAGAAGGACAATCCAAGTCATTTTTAACGATACAGTGGAAAAGTCACCATTATATTCCGCTCTGCCAGGTGTCCCAAAGCTCCACTGAAACCTTAGATTTACATTAAGCAGAGTGAGCTGGCCTCTGTTGTTACTCCAGGTATGACCTTTTAAATGTTCTGTGAGGATACCTGAAAAACTTTAATAATGTGCTCATTAAAAAAGTTGAGCAATATCCTCTACTACAATGCCTTTAAGGAGCCATCAGGGCCAGTCACTGCAACAGTATATAATTAGCATTTATGTTGCTATGCTTTTGGGGTTATGTTCCTGTCATAATCTCAGCATATGTATGAACAAGGAGCTGATTGTTTGATCATTGTCATCTATTCTACTTATGGGTTATTTACAGTGTCATGTATCTTTTTCAGATGGTCTCACATGCTCTAAGATGGTGACGTGATGTGGAAACATCATCTAAAGACATTCAATAGGTAAGGATTACCATTTTATTTTAAGTGAGAGACTAACATTTTCAATACATTTTAAGATTATCTGACCGTAATCATTTTAACACACGCCTGTCTGCCCACTCAGTGGCATCTCTACACAGATCTCAGAAGGGAAAAAAGATGCAATCTAATTTGGTATATGCCTTTTGTGATACTTGCTGGATCAGTCACTGCATCACCCAGTTAGTCATCTTGTTTAAAACTCACTCTGCAGCTGCAAAATAAATGTCTGGACAACACACATGAGGAGTATTTTGACTTATATATCACTTGTGATAAGTCTTAAGTCAGGCCCTCTGACTCCTAAAGTCCAGGCATCTGACAAGAAGTTGGTTCATATCTACATGAGGCGTGATCAGGGTGGTGCCACTGGCCTTTTGCCCATGTTCTTGCTTTTTCTCTAATTGTGTAACTCAAGTCATGACAGCTTGGTAAAGAATGCAGTGGCACAGAGATATCACTTCAAACAGAGCCAGCCTCAGATCCTTTCAGTGGAACTGAATGAAGATCTGCTTTGATGGCCCACCACAGAGTCGGGGGCCTTCAAAGAAACCTGTTGATGGGATTGTGCAGGGCCGCCAGCAAGCTCAATGAGCACCACTGTATACGTGCGCCTCTTGGGCAGCCGTGGGTGTTCTAAATGGAGGTCAAACATGCTTGACCTTAACATGAGTAGTCCTCTTCTGTAGATGTTGGAGGCTTTTTTTTCCTGCATGCTTCTCTCTGTAAATGAAGGGAAACTGTGTGTGGATGGCAGCCTGCCAGCCGACAGGTACAGTAGATGTGCCGATGATGGCAGAGATAGAGGCTTCAGTCACTGCCTCGGGCGCAGTCAAGCATTTATGGGCAGGCAGAGACTTTGGGCAGGTTGAAACCTGGTTGTGTATGCTGAAGCTGCTTACTGGCCTAGTTCTAATCTGGGGCTCAGCAGAGAAACATGGGAAGGCAATGTCAGAATAAAGGCCAATGGAGAAACAAAGCAAACCAAGTAAAAACATGACAGGATATAGACATGTCACTCCATGTGAAAAAAAGAGTGCAAGAGAATAAAAGAGAGGTCCAGAATCGACGATGACTGTAAGTATGAATACAGGGCCACTTCCTGTTGGCTGATGGAACGTGACTCACTACAGGTAAACCAGCTCAGAGGAGCAGACAGGCAGAAAGCAGATTAGAAACTCTGATGGATGACTATCCATTATGACAAGTCCTTCTTCCCCAGCCAAAGAACAGGGCATGTTCCGTCATTCACTACCAAGACAACTGGTGAGCTGTGGAGTGTGGGAGCAGACATTGCAGGTCATTAACAGGCCACCTACCTGCATTACCTCTGCGGGCAATGTTCTGGCTGTGTGGATAAACAGTAGATGTTATACTCTGATCAACAGAGTGTTTAATCTAAGCATCATACAGTATATAGCTTTGCCAGATTGTTTTAGTCCAGATCAGATTAAACTGTCCCAATTTTGCATCATTATACATAGTAAATATGGATAAAAAGTGTGTTGTATCTGCTTTTTTGTAGTTTTTTTGTGCTCTACCACAATCATTTTATTATTACAATCATAAAAACAAAGCTTTTACAAGCTTAGCTAATGTAAAGTAAAGTAACATTTATTTGTATTGCACAAAGTGCTGCACACACAAAAGGAACAATAGAATATATTACAAATCAAACCTCATAAAGGTGGCCTATTGCAATGTTTGAAGCCTTTAGGCCTAAAATAGAAAACAACATATTCACTTATTTAGCATTTTATATTTTCCTTAAAGACCACATAAGGGAGAACTGTGTATTTTACATACAGTAGTATTACATAAATTAAAGCTCTTATTTTGTAGAAAAAATTAGTTGGACCCATTTGTCAATATAAAGTGTACTTCTGGGTTGCAGCTGGACTGTAAACTACCCTGGTGTTTTCTTTCCACACTCTTGGAGCAGTCAACAGTTCGAAGTATGCCACCAGTTGTTACCTGATCTGGGTTGTTCCATTTTGATGAATTTCAGGATTGAATCTGTTAGTGTTTGGTTTGAAAGAGCTACATTACACACACACACAAATGTGTCACTGATGAAACTTGTGTCACCGATGAAGCTTCTAGTTTGTTCTGGATGCCAAAGTCAGTCATTACTTTGTATTATGTTTCTAGGATGATTTGAAATCCTGGTTTGGACACGGAAGCAGCAGATGTTTTCTCCTGGCATGGCCACTGACAGAATGAGCCCCATCATCCGATAATCTCACTACAAGGATACAGCCCCAGCAGCTTCGATGTGAAGGAAAAATGCTATGACATAAACCGAGTTGGACAACGCCATATATTCTTCTAATTCTTAATGGAAAGGATGAGTCAGTGCTAAATCCAGGAAAGCATGCACAAAATGTCAACGTCTACTGTGAGCCCAACAATAAATCGACATATGTTTGTACTTGATCCTGGATTTCTATATGTATACATCTGCTTCTGATATTGTCTGTTTATTCATACAGCATACTTGTGACATTCACTTGTGCTAGAATTGTGACTGGAAAAAAAGACAGTATTAACAGGTTTTCTTCATTAATGATACTGTTACTGAATGATGCTATTTAAAACACAGGTGAACGTTTCGTTTTTGTTTAAACCATGCTATAAAAATTCTTGTAATGCTTTTAAAATAGTCCTGTCGTAATTGCCAACACAAAGTCTACACTATTGTCAGGTGACAAAAAAACAAAGTAAACAAAATAAGTAAATGAAATGAATCAGGAACCTATACATGAATTTCATTACACTGGCATTGCATCATGATGTTGTTTAATAATCCTGTCAAGAAATTGATTATAAGCATGATTAATGTTTTCATGATTTTTGTTGTGTCTGTGAAAACCCCATTAGCTTAAATAAAAACTGTATCCAAGTTGTTGTAGGTTTGTTTGTTGATATAGCTACAGCTCTAGATAGAGATTTATATCTGATTAATTATGATGTCTACAAATGTGTGTCTTAGTCCTTAATACCAGTCTTTACTGTTCACATTGTGTAATCAACTGTTTCATCTAAAAAGAACAGGACAGTGAGCTAGTTTACAGAGACCCCCAAATATAATGCATGCAAATATGTGGACTATTACTTTAGACCATTTTAACAAATATTCTTGTCAGAAGTAAGAGAGAGTGGGGTAAAAAGTGGGTGATGTGCTGGCAACAACACTCTTTTGGAAATGACAGCTGGATTGAAGCCAGGTTCCTCTTGATTCCTATTTGACTAAGTCAACAACTTTGTACAATTTTTTTTTATTATTATTACTGGGTTTTCCCTACTTTGACTTTTCTATTGGTCCGTTTGAGCAAGTGAGTGTTGGTTTACCTGTCGCAGGTTTAAAGCATGACAGTTCACCATTACTTCTGGCTCCAACAAGTTAGTCTGCAGCAGTCCTAGGCCAGTCTGAATGGGTAATACAAAAGTTCATACAACAGTAGTTTTTTACTCATGAATGACGACATGGAAAATGCACCTGCTATATGTTGTGTGCATATTTGTAATAGAGAAGTGCTTAATGTCACAGTCTAAGTCAACTGCAGGGAGCTTTTGTGCACAAAGACATTCCAGTATACACTGCAAATGCATGCATTGTGTTCAATTAATCTGAATGAGTTTAGACTTGACTTCCCATTCAGCTGTCGTTCCCTGTCAATTTCAGCTGTGATTCAGTAAAATTTGGCCCTTGGCAGGGGTGCTTAGCGCCTGGCGGGGGTTGGGAAACGAGTGCTGGACTGTGGCATACTGCAGTTGCCAAGGGGTAATTATTCTTCAAGGGGTTGCTTATTGTTGTCTTTTGCCTTAGCAATAAAACAAAGGGCAACTGGGATCAGTTCCATTGCAGTGCATTTAGGCTTTTATTCTGTTTTTTGACAAGTTTTCAAAGTATCATAGGACTCAGATTTTGAGGTGACAAGGTCAGCGACTCATGAAAAAAGGGAGCAGTGTCAGGGAGCCTGTGCTAATGTTTTGAAAGTTGAGCTTCATGACATCTTTATGGGACTGCTCACGGTCAACAGCATTAGCATGTTCACAATGCACTTCCCTGCTTGCTGCCTCCCCTTTACCTCTCCTCTGCTTTTCTCTCACACATACACACACAGGCAGTTTGGAGGGGGGAACGACCTCTCTGCAGCTCTCAATTCACTGCACTTCTATAGACCTGAAAGGACAAGCTCAACAAAAGGTGACATAATTTTCTCAGGGTTTGATTGGCCCCCTCCATGCTACAGGATGACATCATGCACCCCCACCCCCCCTCAAACATTTCACTACGAGCACCAGCGCACAACTGAACCCCCCTTCCTGTTCTTGGATGCTGGGTTGCTAAGACAACCTAGCTAAAGCCTGCGGGGCAGAACTTGGCGATATTGTGTCTTGGCGATTCCTAATGAGTTGTGTTTGTTGCAAACAGTAGCTGGAAAGAGATATAGTTACTAGGACATGGTTTACCCTTCTATGTTTTTTGTGTCATTATCCTAAAAGTATCTGCCCAATCATAACATTTATGTTGAGTTTTTGACAGAAAAATCTCCATCCCAAGCAAAACAGTCCCAAAACAGTGATGAAAATGAAAGGGACAACCTTAACACCTTTTGACAATGGAAATGACTTTAAAATTGTGCCATACTGAGCTTACTTGTTCCGTACAAATCAGCGTTAAGAGATTTTTTTGTTCGCTGCCAAGTTTAGAACTGTCAGAAATTCCTTTTAATAACAAAAGGCCACAATGTGTTTGTTTCTGTGAAGGCGGACAAAGGGGTTCATTTGTTTACGGATCTAATCAGAATTGCCATTGCTGATGCTAAAGGCAATGTCTCGCTTCCTATTTTACAAAACATTCATTCATTCATTTTATTCTGCTTAGTCCCATTAGGGGTCATGGGTGACTGGAGCCTATCCCAGCAGCTTTGGGCCTGAGGCGGAGTACACCCTGGACAATGGCGATTTAGTCGCAGGTGATACAAAACAGAGTGACTTAAATATGAGAGGTGCTATGATTCTGAAGTTTCAGATTTACCTTTCCATTCCTTCTTAAGTAAATCTTTAAATTCTTGAACTCCCAGTTTAAAACCTGGCAGTAATCATGAATGGTTTTATAGATGTATCCTAATTTCCAGAGTATATACCAAAACTCCAGGGTGTTCCTTCATTCATTGGCTGATGACGACAAGAAATCAA
Source organism: Neodontobutis hainanensis (assembly GCA_024349245.1). Classification (NCBI taxonomy): domain Eukaryota; kingdom Metazoa; phylum Chordata; class Actinopteri; order Gobiiformes; family Odontobutidae; genus Neodontobutis; species Neodontobutis hainanensis. Next base: position 207,317 of record JALDNG010000268.1, read on the forward strand.
CCCTTCGTTCTCCCACATAATCTAAGCCAAAATACTTGCAACTGGCTGTCTGCACCCCTCACACACTCCCCAACTTTTAAATGCCACTTTGCACACTGCTTTGCATCCACCAAATCATTTTTTTCTATTACACAGAATCACACATGTACAAATGGACATTTCCCATTGGAATAGTTTTAATGAGGATAATTTGAAGTGAGGTCAAAATGGAGCAAGAAGCCAAACCCTGCTGGTTTCATAAATGTGTGCAGTATGGACGCCTCTACTATAAACACACTCCAAAACCATTCTTTTAATTGGAGCTGTATTGGAAGAAATTGTATTGCACAATATTGCTAGGTCTTTGAAAATGTCCATTATGAACTTTATGTATTGCATGTGTAAATAGAAGATGATATTTAAATGCACTATTTGTATTGCTCCTCTTCATATTGTCCTTATTGAAAAAGTTCATTTTCAAAACGCCAAGGTTTTTCCTTTCTGCAGTTTTAGGGTGATATAATCTGTGGGGTATGGCTGGCTAAGTCAGTCCTATGACTATCATGGAAGAGAGGATTGCTTTATTGGCTTTGATACCTCGTTGAGCACTGGCCAGGTATTGGAAGATTGGAAACACATTTCTTTTAAAAGTTATACATAGACCCACTCATCTGTTTTATCATGTCATCTTTGATTGGCAAAGTGATGAAGATAAAGTATCCGTCAGTCCAGCCAAGCTTCCTCTCTTACCCTCTTTGCTAATCCTCATTGAGGAGAAAAGAGATTCTCAGGAAGGAGCCCGAGGATAAAAAGGAGGAGGGCAGTGGCGGAGCGGGCCAAAGGCTCCCCTCACGTTCATGGGAATCTGCAGATCTATTCAGCAGTAATTATCAGCATCAATGCAAAGAGGCAGCGGCGAGGCAAGGGGCGGGGGCAAGGGGGTGTGAGAGAGTTTGGGCTGGGTACGGTGAAGAGTTTAAATGGCGGAACAGGCAGAGATAGAAACCACCATGAGGTAGTGTTTTGGAGTTGCTTAGAGCTAACATGATGTGATTATGAGTAAGAGCATTTAGGTTCAGCGTTGGTTTTCCTTTTCTACAGTTCGTCCACTCTCTGAGGAAGTGAGCTGTAGAAAAGACATTTATAGACAGAGGAAGTGCATCAGCAACAGTGAAACTATATCATAAACATTACATTATTTATAAAGTCAAGTTCAAAGTTATAGGAATAAGGTTGCACATAACCTGCACCCTACTATAGTAACCTCACCTGTTTCCACCTCTGTAGGTAAAATATTAAAAATGATTCACATTATATTGTTATTATCCTATAAAACATTGATGTGATAAGGGTGTTTATATTACGTTTTAAAACAAAACATTCGGATTTGGTACATATTCATTACAATATTTCATGGTTGTGTAAGCTGTTTGTCTCTGTGTAAATTGGAACAGAATAGTTAATGCTTCCAGCTCCAAAACGCCAATGCTCTGTCCTCTCGACATCATAGATCACACTGACAGGCCATTTCACTCCTGGATTCAGAATTCCGGTGGAGAGACCACCTCAAATATTTTGGGTAGTCTGCGTTTGGTGAGAACGTCACTCCAGCCTGCTGAACACCACATCTGAACAAATGCCGACTGGCCGCTGAGCCAAATCTGTCCAAAGGGGGAAATTATGACAAATGATTTTTATTTTCATCGTTTCTCACTTGAAAATCTGAGAATCTTCCAGTGATGATGATTCATAGCAGCAGTTTTTACTGGTCTGACCTTTCATGATTGGCAAGGAGGAAGAATTTGTAAAAATAAAAAAATAAAATAGCATTATACTTTCCACAATTGAGCTTCTTACTTCTATTCACTTCAATTCAAAGTTTGGTTCAGAGGTTGAATTAGCGCTTTGTCTTGTTGACCGGAAAACCTAAGGCACAGTGCGGGGTTTATCTTTGAAAAGAGCAGGACCATACTCGAGTGGGAAGCTGTCAACAGCACAGATGATTGTAATCTTCATGTACTGTTTAAAATAAATTCTCTATCCAAGTCTGCATGCCAATATTTATGATAAAGAATAATTTGAAGACTACTATTTCAGAAGTATGCTGTGGCAGAATGCTACGTCTGTTTTGGCTACTGATCTATACAATATCTTAACTAAGGATGAACTGCAATATTTTATTTATTAAGATCCATTTGACAGTGCCCTGTCTCTCACGCTGCAGGAATCCTCTCTCTGCGGGAAACAACCAACCCTATGACCTCTACGCACACAGTTCTTTTTTACACTGAGCACTTGAATTTCGTTTTGTAATGTGTAGAGTTGGCAGAGAGGTGAGGAACAACAGAGAACTCACATGTCCATCTATCACAATGAAGGCGTAAACAACATGGCGGTCTTGTGTCACTGGGGCTGTGACATTGTAACAACGTCTGTCTCAGCTACTACCTCACTGCAACGTATCACTCATGTTACAGCCAATGCTGGTCTAAAAAAACTTTGTTAGTTTAAATACACACAGCATTTTTAAGACAGAAATGCTAATTCAACCATTGGATTTATTCTTGGAGAAATGAAGTGTTGAAAGGCTAGAGCTGTGCGACGTGCATCCTGTGGGCAGAAATCTGAGCAATCTAAGATAAAATTAGGCCAGCTTTTATCTTGAAATAGAGAATGATCAAAATACAGCAGACTCAGAATTTTTCCTTTCTTTTTGCATTTGTATTCCAAAGGCAGCTTTGTCTTCTACTTCATCCGTCTTGAAATGTAGCCCAGAAAATTGACGTGGTGTGATCATATCTGCAAGTCCCACAATGTTTCTGTCCAGACTTTGTAACTCAAAACGCTTCCTTAAGGTCTTCAGCAATTATTGTTTTCACTTCTTGTCTAATCCGCCCATAATTTTTTTAATATAAGTTGTGTCCAAGTATAATTCAGTGAGTCAATTCGTCTATTTACAAAAAACACACAAAAAATATTTATATTTTACATCTAGCATTAAAAAGTGGCACTATGTGTATTTCCTCCAACAAAATGGAGGACGGAGTGCACGGAGCTTATGAATATCAATGTTTTGACACACTGCAGAGCTGGGCTCTATACAAACACATCAATTACTGCCAGTTTGTCTCACTTTGGGGTGGGTCTCTGATGTAACTCAGTCCGGACTGTCAAACTTTTTCCAATGGTTGGTCTCTGTGGGGAAATGTTTATATACGTAAGAGAACAGCATGTTGAAAGACCAAGTGCTGTCTACATTGGATGTTTATATTGTTTTCAGTGTGAAAAGATGCAGAGGCACTTTAAACTCCTCACTTAGCTCCTGTTTCTTGAGCCTTGATAAATATCTGCACAGAGGAGATTTGCTCTTTTAGAAACCATGTGAAAACATTTCTGGTAGTAAAAGACATTCCCACATATAATCCCCATGCGAAGAGTACTTGCCAGAGTATCCCACTTCTCCCTCACAGGTGTGTGTAACGTGTCACCTGTTAGGACCAGGTCTGGTTCTCATGGGACCGGCAGCAATGATCTTCTGGTCAAACTGGAAATAATAATAAGTGCAGTAAAGGAGTTATTACCCTGCTCAGTGCAGCTGCTCTATGGAAACGTCTCATGGTTGTGCTGCTACATCTATTATGAATAATTTATGAATTAAATAATCCACGTGTGTCTGCCTACATACAAGTGATGTTCAATGAAATCATGTGAAATCTCCACAGTTAAGTTTTAGGCTGTTTGCTGTTTCTCAAATTCCCTCAAAAACACTTTGTTGTAACCATTTACATGTCAGTTTTATCCATTTATTTTCATCATCACTGAATAGTAAAGTGTTTTTTGGGAACACACAACACAGTCATAAAATACTTACTTTTTCTTAATTCATATTTAAACATATATCAGTGAGTTTAGAGTGGCTCTGGTGGCTCAGTTGTCTATTTTACTAAAAAAAATGTCTGAAAATGTCATATGACAAGTGTGCGTCAGCTAACACTCAGACTGTGCTTATTCCAGTTAAATTAAACTGAAACTTTAAACTTATAAATAAAGAAGTAAACTGGACATGGTAGAATGTTGCAACGTGTGTAAAGTAAAACGACACTTCTGTTTATTATCAAGTTTTAAAGACCAAAGGTCAAGAAAGAAAGAGAAAAACATGTCACATTAAGACGTGTCTTTCTACTTTGATACAAACTTGTCCAGTTTGACTAATTGATTTTGGAGCCCCTGGGAGTTCCCCTAGCATGCATGGGTAAGCATGTCAGAATTTTTCTCACTAATTAAAAAGAGGAAGCAACTGTGACTTTGTGGTGTAGCGTGAGGAAGCTGAGTTATCTGAAGAATCCCTGCAGTGGTGCGCTGTGTTTAGTGTTAACAAGCTACGTGTGGTGTCATTGTGCGCCCATGGACCTGGGTGTAAGGCTGCGGCTTCACAGCTGTAGCCAGGCCGCACATAGCACACGATTAGCTCTTGTATAATGACACCAGCAGGACAGGGTTACACAAGGGTTAAGACAAAATAAAATATTTGTCAGTTTACAGCTGTGACAAAAAAGGGGTTGAAAGTTTGTTTGATGACTGAATTCAAGGTGGCTGATGTGAAAAAGCATCCCGGGACAGGGTCTTATCCTGTCAGCTGAGCTCTTGTGAACAGCTGGTGCTCTTTGCTGCACGCAGAGTGACATGTTGGTTGAGAGGTCTTCAGCTGAATCAGGGCTCATCATGGAACTGTGCTTTTGGGTGACTTGACCTTTTGATTCCAGAGTTAACCTCTCAACTTTATGTCTCCCCGGGGCCAACTGCATTGCTGTACTGAACACATTAACCTACTGACCTATGGGTCTTTCTTATTGATACATGGGACACTTGATGGTCATTCAGTAGCTATAGCTTTAACCACACATAGTTATTTACAAATGTCGTGCTACGAAAGTGATGTGAGTGGAACAAAATAGAATTGTCAGAGAAGGGGCAATTGAGGTCATGGCAGTAACACTCTTACATTTGGACAGTGGAGACTGACTTAGCTGTGGAGCTGAAGGTTTTCCATCCAAAGCTGCCAGTCCAGTCAGGTGGAAGGCTCGCGGCTGGGTGACTGCCACGAGGTAGCACCACTTCTCCTTTGGTCACTGATCTGGCCAGCGTGCACAGGACTTAGGCCAAAAGCTGGGGATTATCTCCACTGCACTTCCACCATTACCACCCACCAGCTCCTTGCAACAACAGCGCCATAGAGGACTTCTGCCTCGCTCATTTCAGGCACCTGAACCACTCTGTACACATAGACACTGATATTCACACTTAGCCCCTAAACACCTACAGGACAGCATTATACTTGCACCTTCTTAAAGTTTTGTGAAATTTCAGTAATTAACCAAAGATTGTCCAGTTTTTTTTCCATCATAGACCATGGGATAATACTAGAAGTTCAACATCCAAACATCTGCAACCACAGTTCTAAAACTTTCAATTACATGAAGTAAAACAAACTACTGTAAATGTTACTCAAGCCAAATCTGGCCTTTTTTTCTACATTTTCAGAAAGAAACTTGCAGGCTGTAATAAAAAAAAAAAAAAAAAAAAACTTTTCCAAACTGGACTTTTTGATTTAAGTAAACCAGAAAGTGAGTTGTTGCTTCTATTTTTACAAGACTTTCAAAGTCACATACCGTGTTAACTGACATACTGACTTGATTAATCTATCATGCTCTTGGCAAATTGCTGCCTACAGCTAACTAAACTTGTTTTTCGTGTCTTTCAAAGTCTTTTGTTACTTACCTTGAATGATCCATCAGCCCAAGACAGCAATGCCTCAAACATGACATTAAGGAACTGTGTCAAGATATCTCATTACCCTTTCATTATCGTTTCATTAGTAATAAACTTTTTTTCAGTTTTAATATCTTGTTAAGTTTTATCACTACTCATTTACTGGAATATAAATACACCAAACATGAATGTGTGGCTAACATTTTTAATTATGCTCAATGTGCCGCTCCAGTTGATTGTGATTTGCATAATTTCATACGGCCTCATGTTAAGTGAGGAGCTCTTTCCTCACTTTTCTTTCAACCCAACACTCTGTTAGCTCATAATCCACTGTTTACTTTCTTATCTGCTGATTTATTGTGTCTTCCACGCTCAGGTTTTTGACGTTCCAACACTAGTACAACACTACAGCTCACACCTTGACAACCGTCCTACATGATGTCATGAAGCTGCTCTGACAAGCATCTTGTCTCTATGTGAATTCAAAGCAAACAGAAGCTTAGGATGACTTCAGTTTTTCCAAATCAGCCCCTGGGATCGGAAAACCTCACTTACCCCGTGACCCTGCAAAACAACAACAACAACATCTCAAACTCATCAAACACTGAAGAACAAGAGATAAAGCATAAAAGAAACAAGGAACTGTCTCGTGAGTTCAAGGCAGGAGGGTTCATGTGGCATTATATGGTATGTGTTTGAAAGTTACCAGTGTGTGAGTTGTGAGTGAGATCTTCTGGAAACCGGCACATAAGCTCTTAGCAATGTGTACCATGTTTCTGCTGATGTAACACAAAAAAAGTCAGCCATAGTGAAAGACAAATGTACTCGGTGTTGCATGTGCTTAGGCTCAGACAGGCTGAACAGCTGTGGATATGATGGATCCTTGTGCTTGGCTAAAGAACATTGTGTGTGAATATGTGCAACCTGTGCATTTTTAGGATTGTTGTGGTAGAGAGCTGGGGCAAAAATCTCAGGCCTGATGCCAGATGAGATAATACTGAAAAAGATCTGGGGGAAGGTGGCGATAGAAGTTGTGGAAATAATGATGTCATCGAGGCACTTGCTTCATGGTAGCTGGTTGTGTGTAGAAGATGAAGGCGGCGGAAAGATAAGAGTGAGTTTGAAGGTTTTCAAGGACGTTGTGGCTGAGGTGGAGGGGAGTTTATATGAGAATGTACACGTAACTTAGTGGTGGATCTTAAGAGATTACCTAGCCTGTTAGTGTACCATACCAAAATGCAGAGCATGATAGTGAATAGAGGATCCTAAAATTGTAATTGTATTTGTGCATCTTCTTCTGCTTCAGTCCCTGAACACGGTCCCCTCAGCAGGCACGTAGCCACCAACTGCACCAGCCTATGTGTTCAACCACATGTAAACATTGCTGGCACACACATTTAATAAAACTGGCAAAAGCATCCGAAAGTATGAACTGTGTATTAAATCTAGTTGTGTGAGAGTGTGGCCTGTAGTCTAAAGAGGTAGCGAGAGGTACTGGGGAGGTATAGCTGTGTGGTTATTTCTGCCACACTGACCACACTGACTAGAGTTACTAACACTCTGAATATACAGAAATAAGCAGCTAAAAATGAGTCAGACTTGTTCCTAAAAGTTTATCACCCAGACACACACTGAACCAAAAAACAGGATGTACTGTGGCTAACAAGGAAGTCCTTTAAAGTGTCTCCATTTTTTGAAGTCTCTCCTGTTTCGTTTATTTAAAGCTCTACTGTTGCCAGAGATCATTTGTTCACAGCTTATAAATGGCTTAAGAGGGACAAACAACTCCATATAACCTGGTGCCACTATCGAGCATAATTTAGTTTGATGGAAATGTAGATTTATGGAGTATAGGAAATGCTTGCTCAAGAGCTAGCGCATGATAGCCACAACACTTTTATGGTACAGTTTGGCTGTTTGAGGTAGGACTGCCTGCGGTTTGAGGTGAAATCCAAGGCCTTACAGTGTAGGTGGGCCCTCAGTCTTAGCCTGGCTCCGACGACACCTGGGACTGGTTAGCATCCTGGCTTGAGCTCATAGAGATACAGCTGCTGGACAGGGTTCAGCTCTGTGGGAGAGGCATAAACCTAACCATGAGAGAAAGGCATTTTCGAATGTAAGCATGACATTAAAGCTGCCTGACTTTCCACAAAACATCGTCAGGACTGCAGATTAGGTCACACGTGCAAGTTAATCTCTTGTTTAGTAGAAGCTGTTTGTGTGTGATGGTTATAGCTTTCACTACGTTTCAATCAATTGTGTAAGATTGTACAATAGACTATATTTAGCAGCATGTAGGCTTCATCATGTATCAGCTAGATCAGCTAAAGTTAAGTATAATTATTACAGGAAGTACATGGGTACACACACACACACACAAGTCATTTCTTAAACATTTGTCCCTCATCACTTCTTTTTCTTTACTATGTATCTCAACAGGTAATGTATAAAGGAGATATCTCCAAATCTTAAAATGTTACATTCTAATAGCTAGCCTGATATTTTACATTAGAGATTATGCAGGAGCTTTGGTTTAGGAGGGTGCTGTCACAGCCCACTGTTGCTCTCACCAGGATTGACCCGACTAGACGACCACAAGCACTTGGCCGGCTCCAGATCATTTTGGGGCTGCCAGCCTCACTCCATGCTTTGTGCTCCATTTGGGCTTTCTTGATCCATCCCAAAGGAAACCACAAAGCGGTGGGGCTGATGCAGTGATGAAGCTGCAGAGTGAGTGAGGTCATACGCACTGTGCCCTAGTCTCACTTTTGGCATGGCGCATGGGAACTGTCTTTAAATCTCTCTCAGCGCCCGTTCCTCCTATCCACTTGTCCTGTTCTCCTCTTCCTTCAGCTTTTCCTCTCCTCGATCACCTCTCCCTCTGAGTGTGAAGGATCTGACATTCTTGCACCTCATCATCTTTCGATCTACTTGAAACATATGGTATCCATATCATCTTCATTTATTACTCATCTTTAAATCGCTCAAGATCTCATCCATGCGGCTCTGGCTTTCCCACAAAGCACAAATCATTAGTGCCTCTGCATCTTGGCGCACCATAGTACTATGATGTAATATGTTAGCATAGCGGCCCAACTGCAAGACAGTCTTTTACATTCACATACTATTACATGTCACAGTCAGATTACAATTCTTAAGCCATGGGCTATGCTATATATACATACTATATACACTCTCACTGAAAACTATATACCTATCCTTCATAACTGCTGTCATGTAAAACTGAAACAAGAGGTCAAATTATAAAATAGACAGACCAGACTGAAAATAAAGATGTCATACCTACTGTTACAAATGTTTCCAGATAATACTGACCAAAGCAGCTATGTAGTTTAAGCTACTGTAAATGGGAAAGAAGTAGTTGTTGTTTTAGTAGACTCTCAGACTCACTTACTGCCTGGGCAAGCTCCAAGGGCAATTTTGTTGTCCCATATGCAGTATAGTGTTGAATAGCAATAACTCAAACTACAAACTGTACCGCACTTTCACACTTGACGAGACATGCCGTGCTCTGGAACATATTGCCTGTCAGTCATACATTACCATGTCCCAACACTTTCACAGACACAAAGGTGCCAGTATTGTTTCTATAAAGCTCCCTCTTCCCAGGCTTTAATTCTTTATTTTCGATGAGTGAGGAGAAGAAAAAACAAAAAAGGAGAGAATCATTTCCTGCATCAGAACGTGTCATGTTTCTGTCTCACAAACAGTTCCTTGTCTTTCAGTGCAGTTTACCTGTCCCATGGCCATGAGGGCTGTTGTTTCCCCTCCACTTCATTAGGGCACAGAGCACAGTTCACTGAGAGGACAAGCTTTTAGAGATGTTGTTTTGAGGATCCAAGTGAACATGGAAAAATATAGGGTGTCATATCGTTTTGAGGTTTAAACATTCGGGGTTGTACTCACTGTCATTTAGACGTTTTATGCAACTCTATAAAAAAAGTTAAACATTGTGCTGCGCTGCAAGGTTTGGCGCTGCCCCCACCCCGCTGCCTACTGTGACTTAGACCTCAGGCCAAAGCGAGTGAATTGTGGATGAATATTAATGCTGCACAGACTGGCCTGTCACTGCGACTCCCAATCTAATTGCACCTTGCGTAGAGTGTGTGCATAATATAATTTGTAAATTGGAGTGTAAAGATATGTTCAGAGAATGTACAAAGTATTACAATAATATACCATGATGAAGGCCTATGGCATTCTATCTACATGAATACAACCAGGGATCCACTGTGTTCACCCACTCTTTTGTTATTACCTCCGACACCCTAGCTATAAAATGTTCTCAATTAATAGAAGGTTTCACATCCATTTTTTGTTTTCATCCACTTTTTATGTTGGATTTTGAGGAAGTTTAAGATGCACCCTATTGTAGTCTACTAGCCATTACTAGACATTTCATTTCCCCCATTTTCCTGTTATGTTAAGATAATTAATGGTTACAAAAAAAAAGATACATTTGGCCCCTATAAAACAATTGTGAGATATGCTCTTGTGCATCAGATAAATCTATATCACAGCTTGCCAACGAGGCCAGCCTGGAATAACACGCATGTTTTTGTGTTGTGTCTCTCAATGCCTTATTGGTGCAATAGGAGCATGTGATGTAACCATTAGTGCACTTCAAATTCATCATGAATCTGTCATTATCACAGCTGCACTATTTTATACTAGTATCTTATTACTGTGTGTTTTAAGAGGAAAATTAAAAAGGGGTAAAGAAATTGAGATGAAAGAAAATGAATAGGGGCAACAAGGTTTTATGATAGCATTCTGCTACTAAAATGGCACAGGTGCTGATTTCACAATGCAGGAGAATAATTCATAAATCCTGTATCTAGCTGCAGTAAGGTAATTGTGCCAAATCTTTTCTTGAGCATGACTTATAAACAGACCATGACTGTACAACATTGTGTTCTGGTTGACTTGACGAGATGAATGCATGTTTTGCTTCGCATGTCAGAGTTTAGTGAGGAAACATCAAGGTGACACGACGCAGAGGAGTAAAGCCACCAAGCTGAAGCCCACTCTCGCTTGCACAAAGCTGAGATGTTTGACGAGCATTTATCTTAACAAGGGGGCGGGGACTTGTCAGCCTTCATTAAAGTGTCATGTCAACATATCCTCAGGTGTGATACTTGAAGGGCATTTCCCGCGCACAACTACAACAAACAGTGGAGTAAGAGAAACAAAAAAATTCCGGATTCTAGGTTTTTTGTAATCTCTTTGAAATCTCTTCTTAAAACATACTTTTACCATAGAGCCTTTGCTGTTTTTAGAAATTGTTTTATTTTCATCTTCAAACATTATGGATCTTATTTATTTGTTTACTTAATTTTGTCATGCCTATTCTCTCTTGAAATTTAATAGTTTTGTGACAATGTTTCTGTGAAGAAGAGTTTTATATTTTATATAAGTCCTATTTAAATAAACATTCATATTGTATATCATTAAAAAAATATTATTTACTGTAAATACTTTATTTATTTGTAAGAATATTTTATATAAATACACAAACATATATTTTCATGATGGGAGTATTTTTACTATTAATTATCAGTGAGTGCCATTTTAATAATAATAATAATAATAATAATAATAATAATAATAATAATAATAATAATAATAATAATAATAATAATAATAATAATAATAATAATAATAATAATAATAATAATAATAATAATATAAATAAAAATAAAAAATAATTGTCTAATAAAGGTCAAATAAAAGATCCTTTCACATGGCATGTTCTTGATCCTTATTGTTCCAAGCTGCTTGTATCTATGCAAATATGCAGCTAATAGAGAAATTCTGAGTCAGACAGAACACATAAGCATGTGCCCATTAAACTGCAGGGAGGGTACAACTCAGGAGCTGGTATGTGTTTCCTTATGCTGCTGTGAAATGTGTCTAATGTGTCTTACAGTCTTACATGACTACTGCATAGGTAGGCCTCACCATTTCTCACTATTATAACAACTCTGAATGGAATTAGAGCTTTCAATTTTGTAATATGAACTTTTTTTTCAACTGGTAAGAGTAGGTTAATAAGAACATCTGTATATATTTGAAAAATACGTAGTATGATAGATATTGTATGAAGAATTGACAAAAGAAATGAGATAGTGTTGCAGAGTGAAGTGGTCTTAAATGGCAGGGTGGAAATTTTGCTCTGACACAGGCCTGTCAGCACTCTCAGCCGCCATCTCAAAGCTTTGCTATTGCTATGGCGACTGGCGAATGTTTTCTTTAATAATAGGCAACTGTAAGCCTGTGAGCGTCCCAGCACACAGATCCACTTACTCATACTTTAACGACACCTGTCATAGAAGCTAAAAACCTGATGAGCTCAACAGCTACTGCAAAGAAACACAGAGATCCTTGCTGCTGAGTGGAGTCATCAGTGCAGTCAACAGACTCAAAGTCAAACTCTTCATAAAAGAGGCCTGAAGGGAAACGGTTTTGACAAGGAATCTGTCTCACTGTCTCTGCTTGACAAAACAAAAGATTACGTAAATTTAGTGGAACTCTGGGGAAGTTAGTCGTTCAAATTAGCCATATTGTTCATGGAGGGATGGTTGGGAGCCTGCATGCGATGCTATCACTGCCCTCCTGATAGCATCTCACCTTGAACTGATCCTGCGAGATGGGAGGGATGATTGGTCACGTCTCATTGGAGTAAACCACACAACACACAATGTTTGCAGTAAAAGTCTGTCTGCTGTGTCTCATCACTTAACTACATGATGGTCTTTTAACATGTGTTGATAAAAATATGAAGATGATACCTCATTGGCATGATTTACTCCACATCCACATAAACCATGTTGTCATTACTGAAAGATAAATGTTCCGCTGGCTGCCATCACATGGCCCTTAGAATAACAAGCGGAATCATAAAATGTGTTTTCTCATGTTTCTGCAAGGTGGATGCAAGCAAGAGGATGTACTTATTAAGCTTCTGTGCAGAAGGTGCTCATTAAATGTGAAATGGATATGGCTCCTTCTCTGCATTTGCTCAATGCCATTGTTCTGTATGGGAATGGCACTATAACTCAGAGTACTTGGCAGTGGAGCTTGTAGTGTTTTTGTCAATCAGTTAGCCCTCAGAGGAAATTGCTGCCTGTTGCATGGGCCAGCAGCCACTTTGGACAGCTGAAACCCTGGGAATGGCTGTTGAACACAGGCTCAGGCCACTTCTATTATTTCTCTGTGGAGTATTGATGCTTACATATTGTAGTGGAACTATAGTAAATACTAGAGAGATGCCCATCTGCTCAGAAATAAAAGAAGTCACACAGGACACAACAATGTAACCTGCCATAATGAGCAAGTTTGAGCATAAGCTGGCAGTGGCCGCGAACGCAATATCAGTCAAACTAAAACCTTATATACTATACATATTATTGACAGAATATAGGATTTGTGGAAGTTACAGGTCATATGCGTTTTTCATTTACATACAAGCAACCTTTAAGGGAGGATTAAGTAACCTGGCTAGTAACAAGCAGCAAGTGGGTAATTAATAAGTCTGGCACAAATACTTTCCACATAATTCTATAATAAAAAGCACTTGTTCTCTTTGTGGAGCCATAACAGTGCAATAAGCAGTTAACAGCAGATTTTCTCAAACATTTTTCATACAGTGTGATAATGATTACCTCTAATTATAAAGTTTGTATTAGTTTATTTTTATTTTTACAACTGCATAAACTTGGTCAAGTATCTAAAGTGCTCAGCTGGGTGCCTCGTATCTGAGCAGGCAAACATGGTGATACAAGTGAAGGAAGAACACACTATTTGCCAAACCCTTGTAGTTTGTCATCATTCAAGGCAAAGCTCGGTCCTGATCCTGTAATCACTCTGAAGTCATATAACAAAGAACAGACCATGCAAGTAAATCTGATTCAAAGTAATTTGTTCAATTATAGGGAGCTGGAAAGTGGAAACTGATACTCGGTGTGGGACTTTAGTTCCATTGCATCCAGGAGTGCTGGAAAAAATCTTTGTACTAGGGTTGTAACTGTTATATTTCTGCCATAACGTGTCCTGTTGCTTGAGTACAGATCTTTGATCAATTTGCCACTTCTAATTGTGGACACACTCAAAGGTTACTAGAGGATTCATGTGAGGGGCTCCAACACAAATGCAGTCTATGCCCTTGTGTGTTCAATACTTACAGAAAATAAACCATGTCAAGTTATCAAAAAAGTGGTGTAGCAATGACGCAAAACAGTTCCCATGTTCAAATTTTTGTTACACACTATTATTGGTGCTCGAATAGAAGACTTTAAAGTAGGTTGCATAGTTGTCAGTGTTAAATGTCCTTGTAAAAAAACGGCTTAAAACCCACCTCAACCTGGACATTTTTTGTATTATATGCATTATATTATACTGACCCTGCGACTAACTGGCCAATGTCCAGGATGTACTAAGGCCCAAAGCTGCTGGGATACGCTCCAGTCACCCACGACCCTTAATGGGTCTAAGCGGTAGAAAATGAATGAATGAATGAATATTATACCAAATTAAACCAATCTATTTGTAATTTTAAGCATTGCAGACTTTAATATTAACATCTTTTTAGTTCTGGCAAGTACTAACAAGCAGACTGACACAAAGAGGTGGAGAAAGACTAAGAATAGCCAAATGTTGCTGGCCCCATTCACTCTAGTCAGAAAATTTAATTGCTCCTCATATAATTTATACAGAGTAGCCTATACCTGACACACAAAATGTTCTGTTGTCCCCTTCAAGGAAAAGCTGATCTCATTTCTTGACATTGTGATGCTGGTAAAAGATAATAAAGTTTTGCTTTGTACTTTCTAAAGCTTTATTAGATGTGTTTCAGTAGACTGTCATGGTTCAGTTGGCAGCGTCATTTTCAGCATGTCTGATTTTCATGAAGCTGTGACGTCATAGCTGTAGGTTTGTAACCAAGTGCATTTTCACTTCTCATTACTTGGCCCGTCTTTAAGACATTTCTGATGTATACAAGCAATTTTCACCAAACTCTGAGAGGAAGTTCTGAGTCTGTATCCCTTAATAAAATGTCAGTGTTTCCCACTAAATACCAATAACACTGTGCCCATTTCGTTCTGTGGTTTGTACTGTTTTTTGCAGAACTGGCTCTGATTTTCCAATGCCATTTAGGGGTACATTCCCTTTCGTAGTGTGGAGTCCCAACAGCCTGCAAACGTAGCTGTGGTTTTATATGTTTTTACATTAGAGTGTTTGTTAGAAATCCCCATAGAAGAGTAAGGCTTGAACTTTAGACTTCTCACTGTAAAAAATGTAAACAATTTAACCACAACCACAAAAATAACCATACATGCAAGATGTTACATTTATGGGAACTCCAGATTTACAAGTGACAAGCATGTGCTTCTTCAGAAAAAAATACTAAAAACTTATTGTGTACTTAATTTGTTTCAAACATCTGTGCACCCAAAGTGACACACTAATGGATACAATTACAAAACATGAAGTACTGAACCCATTCTAAGTCACTGTTCTGGTAGCCAAATTTATGGTGAGAACACAGCAGAGTGCAAACAAGCAGGGAAGTGTGGAATACCTCATGAATACTAATTCTGGGCTTCTTTTGGGGAGCGACAGCCGGAAAATGCCTCATAGCAGAAACTCATGATGGACAATACGACATTGTGAGTGTGTTGTGTGAGATGGTCACCCCACTGGCAGTAAGTTACTGTTAGAAGTGGAAAGTGGAAAAGTAACATGGAAGGACTAGGAGAAGGAGAAGGAGTCATTAAGTGAAGCCAATATGTCAACATCTCAGGTACATTGGTCTTTTGCCAGACACTTCCCTAACGTGACAACTGACCACAAGAGAACTTTCCCGGTTTGCCTGCAATCCTGTTGTTTTCTTAGATTTTTTAGTAATCCCCTGTCCTTTTGGATGTAACGAGAAGGGATTAATCTGTAGTGAGTGCAAATGTTTGTTATGGTGGCAGCTTCAGTGTGGCAAAGCCAGAGTAAGAACTGGGTCAGCTTCCATGAGGACGTGATTATGGTTTATCTGTTATACATGCTCCGACAAAAAGGGCAAACATAGCCATTTGCATTGAGGTAAAAGATAAAGTTAACCACTCAAAACCAGAATCCACCATGTTACATACATTGTTTAATTGTATGTTTTCAATTATCTCCTTCTTCACAAATTTTAGTGAATGTTTTACTGAATGTTCCTGATGAGTCATATATGTGTGTGCTAATGACACACGTCATGAAGCTTTAGAGCAGATAAACCATAGAGGCCTATTATACAGCAGTGCTCAGTGGTTCAACTTTATGGTTCACAGTTTAGCTTTTCCTATACCCATAATTCAAAACAGCTGATGCAAGCAGTGCCACAGATGTTACAGCTTTAGTCACTCAGCGATCCAAGTTGGGCAACTCTTGCCCAAATACCCCTCATTATACATGTACAAGCCCACCCCATCTGCCTTGCCCTTAACCTCACCCCTTTTGCAGCTAGACCTGCTGCATTAATGACATCCATTTTTTGGAGGCGGTATAGACGAGGGCCTTTTTATGTGGCAGCGATAAAATAGCTTTTGCCTATGCGAGCAGTGGTGCTGCTCTGGGCAGTAGACCATTAAGTGAAAATAAACCTAATTATTTTCTGTGCCGCTGCAAACGTGGCCCCTCATCCCCAGCTGCAAATTTAGACTAATGCTCTGGCCACTAAGTCCCAAGTCTCATGACGCTTGGCTTTTTCTTACGTCTGTGAAGGCAGAGAGTAATAGTGATTCTTCTATCCAATAAGTGGAACAATGGATTATACTCTCAAATCATGAACATCATCAGATTCTGTCTCGTACTGTCCTCTTTCGGTACATTAACCTAATGTAAATAGGGTTTTTAGGTTTTGGGGATATATCTGGTAAATCTTAATCTAATAATTCGAGCATGAATACATATGTAAATGAGGCTGGAGGGTTTGCGTAAAAGGGACAAATGGTGTAAGTCTGACATGCTACAAACATAAACCATATGTGTGTCCCTCTTTGTTTGTAAATGCACTCAGATGGTTGTACCCCCCAGGAGAAGGTTCTGTTCAAAGCCAATTCCCCCCGATACTTGACTCACTTCATCCCAGGTCGCTTCAGGCAGCCACAGACCACTGTAGCCTTGTGTCATTTCCTGGAAGCTCCTCCTTAGAGTGTCTTCAGTAGATAAGGATGATGTGGGTACAGGCAGTTTGGCTACAATAGTCTAAATATGTGTGACCAAGCTCAATAACTGTATTTTAATGGACCGGAGTAGCCAGAAGGCATGAGCAACCACAGTTGCGCAACAAAATAAAGGGGAAGTAGATGACAGCTCACAGGTGAAGTTGAAGCAATATAGAACTGTCGTCAGAGTGAGCAACACTGTTCATTTCTCACCTCTCCATGTGCAGTCTAAAGGTGTTCCGATCGACCGGCCACTGATCATGATCAGCCAATAATGGCTAAAATGGCTTATCAGCAGGGCCGATCAAATAATGCAAAACACACAAGACATTCCCTCTTCGTTTCCACATAAATACCCTCAACAACTCCACAAGCATTATCAGACAATTAATGGCACATCACATTAATAAACATTATGTAACTAAATATGAGTAACTCAAAGATAACTAGCAACTCAAAGATAACTAGCACTAGAGCACTGAGCAGAGAAGCTCTGTGTCACAGACTCCAGACAGTAAGAAAGTATTGAAAGTGTGTGACTTGTTACCGCAGCAAACTGTAATACATTATAAACTACACTTTAGCTCACTGCTAACAACAAGCTACTTTCTGAACAACAGTAAACATCTCAGTGTCACTTGATATGAGCACAGCTCCATGCTGCTGCTGTGGTCTCTGCTGAGAGCTGTGACAGTGGAGAAGCGACACGATACCCAATGCGCTCAATACCAGTGGCAATTTTAATTTAAAAAATCACAAAATACACCTGTCAATACCTTTTAGATTCGATTTTAGTCTAATATTTTTACTGATGGAATGCTGTGCAGGGGCAGGAGGACTTTAGCTGTGGCTGTCACAATATAATTAATGCAGCGGAAAACCATGTAATTTAATACATTAAAAAGACTTTGTGATTGGTGATAGGCTGATATTTTTTTTCCGTGATCGGCCTCAAAACTCCTGATTGGAGCTTAGTGTAGCCTACTGCTGGATTTGGGTCTTTGACTACAAGCATTTTGCACAAGCCTTAATAATGCCAATAATAATCGCTTTGCACCCTGTCTAGACGAGGGACGGTTAAATTGGGTGTGTAAGGGTGTTTGTGCGCGCGGAGGGGGGAGACCACTGCTGGAATGGGTGAGTAAAGTGAGCATTCTATTGAGGTCTTAGTTTTGCTAATCTCTGCCATGTGACAGCACAGCCAGATTTGCTGCCATGGAATGCCACAGGCTGTTGTGCTTGGGACAAAAAGAGACAGGGGCTTTAACTGCGGGGGGCAATACTCCCTGGTCCTGGAGAGCAGTGCAGCTACACCAAGAGGGGAGAAAAAAGTTCTCATGGTTTTTATATACACACCCCCACCTCATATCCCTCCACTTTAAACAACGTGCACACTATCCATCACACACATAAAGTCAGTGAGTTGCATTTTCAAAAAGAAAAATCTACATTCACACTCAGCTGTTGAGTGTATGGACAGCACAGTATTCATGCTGCAAGGTGTGAAGTTTATAAATGGACACATTTATCTGACATTAATGATATATAATTAGGATATAATTTTCTGAAGTGAGAAAACAGTATGTATGGATAATAGCTCCTTTAAATGCCTTGTATTAGTTGACACAACCTAAGAGATGGTTGTTTGAGTAATATAATACCAAATAACAATATATAAATACAATGTGTTGTCAGACAGCATTGCTTTATTTTGTTCAAAATGTTGAGCTAATCAAAACCAAAACAAGCTTGTGTTCACTAGTTTAGCACTTAGATAATATTCTGTGCCCTATGGTGTTTTCAGTGACCTGTGTCACACATTCAAAGGCTCAGCCCCAATTCCCTATGCTGACCTGCTCTTCACAAAACCAGCCAAATCCCTCGGAGCCCCAAATCGCCAGTCTGGGACGTGAGAATCCTGGTTTTGTTGGGGTAAGGACATGCAGTTCTGTCAGTGTCAACTCCACCCCTTGTGCCCCCGCAGCCCCCCTCCAGTGCTTTAATTAAAGAAATAATCAGCATTTGCATCACAAAGGCCCACAGGGCTCTTACCATTAGTGGCCCGTTTGCCACCAGAAGTCTAATGAAAATGTAACATCACCTAAGCCCTCCTTCACAGATTCTCAGATTAGCTATAGCAGACTAGAAAAGAAAGCTCGGACTTTGAGTTGGTTTTATTCTTTTGTATGTTAAGCATTGGCCGGCTAAATCCAGCCTGACCAAATCCTCTTGAGTGGGGCCAAGTGGCAGAGCCGAGAGCAAGTGTATGAGTATGGACAGCGAAGGATGACCGAAAAGCACAGGAAAGAGAAGTGAGGCGGTAACCAAGACACCCATGGTAGTCACAGGCCGATGCCAAACCCCTCCTCCTTATGCCTGCCTCCGCCCAATTGTCCTCCCCCTCAGCTGTCCTGGGCCACAATAGGTTGAGCATCTTTTGTGGCATTAACGGTTTGTAGGAGCAGGAAAACAATGTATGAGAAGTGAGGAGCATGGGGTTCCCACACACATGTCCACCCCCCCCCACCCCCTCACTGCAACCAGCTGATTGTCCCCCTCTCACTCCCCCCGGCACCCCCCTTTCACACACTTTTCCACACATGCATGTACAAACACTCAATCTGACAAAGCAAACTCTCTCATCCACATACATATACATTGCTGGTTTGTCACACATATTTGCTCATGTTTAATGCATGAATTGAAATTTATGACTCTGGTGCAGTTGTTGATATAGCCTGGTACTAGCGTGCACACATGAGCGGACAAACGCGCATGAAGTTTAATTGCCTGCCAAGGAAATCCTTTTGTTGCATAAAAGGCGAGGGTTCGTCTGGGATCTTGATTAATTTGTACTGTCATATATGGGAGGAGTCTTTCACTTGGCAGTGCAGGGTGGGAATGTCACTTACTCAACTCCAGATTCCTCCCTGTCAAACTACTGACAGTGCACTGGGGTTCCAACTGTCTTCACAGATTAATATTGGCTGGAGGTCAAATAATCAGCGCTGGTTTGTGATTACAGATGATGTATCTAAAGCCTGGAAAATATAGAACTTTTTGAAAAAGTATATTAATTCATGATGGATTCAATTATTGATTCATCAACACTTGACAGCTTGTCATGAGGCCACATAATACCTTAAACAACTGTCACTTTTTTTCTTTGGCTTCTGTATGTATGGTTTCTTGAAAGACTTAACTAAAGTTAGAGTAGGGATTTAGAGGTGTGAACTTCAAAAAAGCATGCCCTTGGTAATTTTTTAATGAATAAAAAAGCATTGATGGTGTTAAAACAATTTTGCCAGTTTTTGGGGATTTACCTTTGCTTTCTTCTGGGGCAATACAATCACTGATGAATGACCTGGCTCATATTTAGTTATGGTAGATTTTTTTTTTTTTTTTTTTTTTATATTCTAACTTATGTATCTGGTGTATCCAGAGCTGGCGCATTGTTTAAAGAAAGGCTGGACATAGCGAAGTTGAATGAATACAGACAAAGTTAATAACTCACACAAGTCACACATTTATAGTGTTCAAAAGGCACATGTTATGCTTGTGTTTTTTGAAATAAATTAAAGGCAATAGCGGTGTATCGGTGTAAAACAGAACCTAACCTGACACGAGAAGCAGCCCGTGGATGGATGAAGACATAATAAATGACAAGACAAACAAACAAAACCTTGCGTTCATTTGTTGATCTATTGGAGGAAGCGGTTTGGTCACAGAGCAGGTGCATAAAGGTGATTAAAGCAGAGTGTGGGTTTACTATTTGAAAAAATCTACTGACTGCATAAAGACCCATGTAAAGAGGAGACATTAGGAGAACATTCTCCCAATAAGGGCATGAGGGCTTGGAACACACAAATACTCAAACTGCTTTTAGTTTTTGACGCAAAGTTTAGTGTCATTTAAACAAGTTTGTAGAGAGGTGGGGAGTCTTATGGGTGTAGTATGAGAGGAGGTTTGAAAAGGCGCACTTGCCTGTAGCAGGGGGAGGAGAGAGGATAGGCTGGGTAGCCATAATTTTTGTTGAGTGCTACAGCTTTGTTTGTTTAGTTTTTCTTCATTTCAGTTTATCCATATGTTTGTCCATTTCCACCAGTATTTGCTGTGATTGGTGAATGTTCTTTAAATAAATTACCTAAAAGCATCCTGGATCAAGCGTTCACAAAAAGGTTTTCAACAGCGTGTCACAAATCTATGTACAGGTCCCATCTCAACCTCTCAGCGGCAATAGGAAGTACTCTACAAAGTTATTTATTATTTTATCTTTTTAACAAAGAAATAATTAATTTCAATTTTAATATATAATCAAATTGTGAATAAAAATATATATATATTTAGGCTACATCTAATATTTTTTCTAGGAATCTAGACTAGTAATAAAAATAAATTATCAATAGATTTTTAGAGCCATAATTAATATTTAATGTTATCAGTATTGTTTTATTTATAAATCTTAAATAGCGCGATGCTTCAATGCCTTCAAACACTCAGAGCTCTCCAGCTCTCCAGACCCTGCCTCAGAACACCCGTCTCTGGCATTTTACCAAGGGGATGAACAGAGCCTATGTACCACTCTTCAAGTCTTCAAGACTACTAAATATTAATTTACTGATGAGATGGTTTATTGTTTTTCTTTTTTTTTTTTTTATTTTTACACATTTTCTGTTATTTGTTGACTTTGATGCTGACAATGTTAAGAACTGACATTGAAACTGTCAAGACTTAAATTTTGTTAGTTTTTCATGTGAACAATGAACAAAAAAATATAATATATATTTGTTTGTCTGTCAAATGCTTTTGAAACACAATTTCCACTAATATTGAAATAGATTCATGATTGTGTAAAATTTTAAGGGTGTCCTCATTTTTTTTCCCACCACTGATTTTGTAAAACTTTTTTGTTGTGTCTTGTGCAATGTGTGCATGTATTTGATGCCTGTTTGTCTTTCTGTCAGAATGACATTGTGATTGGGTTCAGCTCTCTCCCTGTTGTGGTGCATCTGCTCTCCTATGCACCATCGTTCAATTTAACTGTGTGTGGCACTCAGTGCATTCCCACACTCCACTGCTCTTACGCTGTCAGGCCCAATCAGAGGCCGGATCTGTATTGATTTTCAGCCACCTGTGCCAGGCGCCATGCTGCTCGCTGGGGCTCTGGGCTCGCTTCCACCTCTGCTCCGCTCCTTTGTCCCGAGGAAGCTACTGTCTCCCTGGTCAACTGACATAATGTGCAGCACAGTCCATTTGTCACCAATTGTCAGCATTTAGTGTGGCAGCATGGGGGAGGTAGTGAGGGGAGAAGAGGACCAGGGACAAGTTTGGGATGTGGGGGCAGGTGTGGTAGGTAAAAGAGCTCCCTTCAATGGGAAGGGAA
Organism: Neodontobutis hainanensis; assembly: GCA_024349245.1. NCBI lineage: Eukaryota > Metazoa > Chordata > Actinopteri > Gobiiformes > Odontobutidae > Neodontobutis > Neodontobutis hainanensis. Next base: position 229,670 of record JALDNG010000268.1, read on the forward strand.
CCACATCCTATTATAGAGCCTACCGATGCCTCCTAATAGCAGCAGGCTTGTCTAAAATGTGCCCCTCCGTTTCCAGACACAAGATAAAGACAAGGGGTTTCAGCTTTATATTTCAAATCAGCACAACCTGATATGATTTTTAACTGCACTACAGGGTTGCACCAGCAACCTACTGGCTGGCCTGGGGGTGGTATTTGTTAGCGCAGAGTGTGGCCCTTACGTCCTTGTTTGTTTTCCTTAATAACCAGAGACTTCTTGAGAATGTCAAAAGCTGGATGTTATTAGCAGGGCGTGGCTAGTCCCTAGTGATGCACGAAACAAGTTCAGCTTACTAACTTCCATCTTTGAGTCGACAGTTTTCTGCCATTACAGCGCCCATTGCTAAATACAGATCCTGAACTCAGTCTGGAGAGACTGGGAGAAGATCATTTTTAGGAATGACACTGTCCTATGATGGAGCTGTTTTTATTCCAGGGCAAGGGTTGACTATAGGATAAATGTCCTCTGAGGGCTTGATATGCTCTGTGTGAAATGATGTTTGGAACTGAAGCTAAGCTAACAGGGAAGCCTTGTGGCTGCTATGATAACATCTCCACTTAAAAAACAACAAGAACTACAACATATTTTATTAGTCTCTTTCATTGTAAATGGTTTACAACAAATCAAAACATGCCACTCAGTTAATGTTTCATCTTACTGAACCTTCTAGAACATCTAAAAAGCACCATTGACATTTTCTTTCACATCAGGATGTTGAGAGAATCATTACACGGAGCCGTACCAGTCAAAAGTCCAGCTGGAAGGATTTAGTTTGGTCATAGTAAAAAAGACTTCAGACTTCCACCTCATTAAAGATTTTTGACACCTTTTTTGAGCTTTAAGGTTGACAAAGAGGCTCAGATTCTGCATGGATGCCCTCTCAATGTGACCATGATATTTTCTTCAATTTGGGGGGAGCAAATGCTTTTGATATACATTCCACACAAGTGGGTCTTTTCATAGGCTGCCAGGCAAAATGTGTTGACTCGGCCCTGACTTTGAGTGCTTCCAACAATTATGAAACTATGATGAGTATAATCTTTAGCAGTAAGTGGCATGTGTCTAAAGGCGGCAGTGTATGCTCATGTGAGAAACTGGAGTGCTTTTGGCTAGGTGCTGCTCTGCTTGGTGCCACTGTGCACTCAGCATTAATGACTCTTTAACAGGGGGTGTCTCTTTTGGGCTTTCCAACTGTTGGGCGTGAGTTTTGAGACACATTTTAGGGATCAGCTTGTGTAAACACTGAGTGACCATTTCTGTGTCCATATGGAAAAAAAATCATCTGGCAGACAGCGACATGACGCATTCCATAGAGGGATCACAAGTATATCTCCACCCACCTTCCTCTAATCACCCCCCCATCTTCCTTACTGAAGAGCGCCTCATAGAACAACATTCAAAACTGTCAACACGGTCCATTGCTGGATGTTCTGCTGGCACATCAAAACCTTCCATTGGCAAAAGCAAGAATATACCTGAGTTCAAAATATGTACAGGATTTTCAATGCTTTACTATGGTGTCCTGAAGCTTAGAGGGGACAGTGCAGGAGTTTAATTACTCTGCATTGGATTACTCATAATGGATGACTGGTTTGGGATTAACTCATTACCCCTTGTCCAAACCATGCAATTAGGCCTTGTACCACAATTAAGACTCCATCTCATGCCTCAATAGCCACTAGCCTCCGTGCTCACTGCCAGCACGCTGCTACCTCCTATCTCTACTTTCTGACTGATCACCAAGCCACTAATTGTAATGACAGCTATTGTTTCTGCAATTTTTTTGTTTAGTACTGCTGTATGGTATTGATTAGGTTGTGTGCTATTACCTTTGAATGACAGACAGCATAGATTTTAGGTTCTGCAGACTTCCAGACTTTTTCTGAGGGTGGCCAGAAACAATGCGTCCCATCTGGAAGCAACCTTTCCTTAGGTCTGGACAAACTGATGGATGAGGGGATCCCTTGGATGTCCAGCTGAGACCGCCGACAGAGACCCAATCAATCACACCCATCCTGCCACTGACGGGCACCCACCCCACTCAAAACCCACAGGTCAAGGATTCTGTCAAGGCATCTCCAAATTCTCCCTTGACCAAATGGACACTAATTCTGTCATTTCAAGTGCATCTTCATAGGGGGAAGAGTGCTCGTGGTATTATCTACTTGTGACTGTCACATAATCCGAAATAATGATCTTCACAGTTTGTCAGATTGTCAGCCCCAAAACATAATAAAGCTCTATTGTGCTGAGACTTTGTCTTGACAAAATGGACCAAACTCAAAGTTAAATAAGCAAGGTTTAACTTGTCAATGGATTTGATAAAAATAATGAAGAGTGAGTGATGTTTTGTGACTAATGTATCTTTATGCTTCACAAGCTGTTATCTTGTCCAGTCACAGGACAGTGTCAAATAAATTTGATTGATTGGAGTTCAGACTTAGTTTCAATTTCTTTGAAGACTTCATTCCTCAAGTGGTGGCATTTGACAAAAACTATTGGGTTACATCATATCTCTAATGAGGCAGCTCACAGCGGGAGAGCAGACTGGTGAGATGAACAGCAAGGAAAGGAAACCAGTTTACTGTTGCCAAATCCTTGGTCACCCATTGTCTGTTTCCAGCATCCAAATTGTTTCAAATTGAAATCCCAAAATATTGCACCATGTTCTGATTAGTAAAACAAACCTATCTTCCTGACCCTAGATAGACAGTTGTAGTAACTTTGTATTTACAGATCAAATCATTCAAATGGACCAAGCAGCATTCTACGAGGACAAGAACTTTGCTTGTATGTTTTGGGGTTATTTGTTGTTATGGTAGCATGAGTTAGGCCAGAGGACATTCCCTATTTGGCCCAGGTCTCTGTGCATCATAATGGCTTGCCTTGGACTTGGCGCTGGAGTCCAGTAGGGAGATTATCTGGCCTGTCTGCCTTCAGGAGTTCTTAGGGTTAGTGTCTTTGTGCGGCATGAGAACTGGTTGGGAGCGCACCCACCAAGAGTGGGGAAATGTGTTTGACATACGCTCGGCGTACATGGCCGGGGAGGCTGGAACAGCAGGATACGATTAATGACCACAAAATAAGATTGCTACAATATGGCAACTCTGGCCCCCACCTTCTTCACCGTGGGGATGTCATATTTCACCAGTTTGCCTGGCTGTGTGTGTTTGCAGTGTGTTTGTGTCTTCATGTAGTGCTCATCTGGGAAAGGAGTCCTTTTATCCTCTTGTTTCTCTCAGCCACTTTTGGCTGTGATTGTAGATCATTGATATGCAACAGTGCGTTCCTGAATCTTACAGGACAGTCCTCTACTTTTTGTTGCTTTAGACTCTTGTTGTACTCTAGGTAGCATTTACTGTCTGTAAAATGTAAAATGGTCAATTGAGCTGTAACTCAGGTGTAAATAATAATTTAAGTTATTATTAATAGGTATATTAATAAATTACACTTATTTAAGAATAACAAAACTGTCATGCTGAATCTGCAAAGGAAAATCTGGAGGCCAACTGGTCTCTGGTTGTTGTTGTGCTGTGAGGTTCCACTGACTGATCCTTGAAGTGCTAGGGTCAAAGCCTACAGGGCCACCGGAGCAAGGATGTGCAGAGGTAAAGAGGGCACAAGGAAGGAGAAACAGCCTTAACAAGGTGTGACACAAACCCTTTGGATCTTTGCACAGGGATACCTGAACCTGCGATGTGATGTTTGTTGACACGTCTGGGAGAGAATTTTGAAGTTTTCACAGCTTTCATAGATCAGGAAAAGCATGATTTTTCCCATGGTTAGGAGCTTGATCAATACATATAACCAAAAGAACTCTAGGTGTGGACTCTCTCAATTATGATTTCAAAAAAAGTAAAGCCTTAGTTGGGAAAAGAAAATCAAATATAGTACCATATATTTAAAAATGTTATTTCCCTTTGCATGACTGAAAGTTTGCCTTCCTAGTCTCCTTTCTTGGCATCTCCTTGGAATTTCACATCAAGTTACAAAAGGCTTGAGTAAAAAGGAAAGCGGACTGGCTTACTGACAGCTTTTGCTCAGCACTTTGCTTATTTGTTCAAATCAAAATTCTTTAAAATAGTAAGATTAAAATTCCTCTTTTATCTCACTTCTTTAAAAAAACAGTGCGTCTGTTCCTCCCCTCCTTCAGATACATTTACCAATTTGAAGTCTGTACTGGTTAAGCAGCAAAGTAGTGCTTCATACACTCAACATGTGGTAAAGCTCATCAGCCTCACTATGAACTCTCCACACCTGTTTCTCCAGCTGCTGCAACTGCTAGGCACTCTGGGACTAGATCCGAATGCCATGGATTCTGGTTCTGATAGGAAGAACAAGTGGCACAGGGAGAATCCACATGGTGATTTGAATTTGGTGGACTTCTGTGTGATTTATTACAAAGACAATGACAAAATGGTAAACAACACAAAAGAGTAATCATTTCCAAAGTATTCTACTGCACATGACACTAAAACTGCTGCAGCTATTACGTTAGCTGGAAAACCAAAACAGGCTGTGGAGAAAATAATAAGGACAGAACAAGAGCAGAACAAACTCAACCCTGCCCTACCCCCATCCCACCCCAATTTAATTAACACAACATAACAAACCATCAGTATAGCATAGAGAATCACAAGACTTGTGTCTTATTAGCCCTTTACTCAAATTGAGTTACTGCTTCCATTACAGCCAATTGATATTTGCTTCAGTTTTAGATAAAACTCAATTCTTGCATCTTCTGGTTGAGTAACAGAGTCTAATTAATTGGACTACTGCCAAGTTAAAGCATGTTTATTTCTCCTGGAATGTGTATTTGTCCCTGAACTTTACTTTTGCATGTTTATCCAGGTGTTAAGTTATTTAACCAAGAGATTAACATTTACCTGGTTGTCCCATAGATTGAAATTTACAAACACAAGGGGCGGGATGTTTGTGATGCTGGGCTCTGAATGTAACTTAAGAAATGAATCTTGATAATGCTTCAAATTTTTCAATTATTTCCAAAGACAATTGAAAATGTTGGGTTATGTTAGTTTTCTTTCGTCACTGCTGCTATTTAGTTGTCAAAGACAAACAGGAATGGTATTTATGACAATCCAAAGCATGTTTACAAGTTTACATTCAGGGTTTTACAGTCAGGAAGAAATAAAGTAGAGCAGTTCTGGTAATTATATGCATTGCTGTGGGTTACAACAGGTACGCAGAGTGAGAGTAGGATGAATATGAAGTATATTGTCGTGCATTAACTCGTAGTGTTGGCTTATTCAGCACTTCTCTTGTACATTGTTTTCATAAATTCTTAATGGATTGTTATTATTATAAGAAAGGTACAGGAAATGGTTAAATAGGTGGTTAAATAGACTACTCTGTAGTCTATTTAAAACTACTACAGTAAACTACTACTGTTTCTCTGCATAATTGAAAATAAATGGAAAGATGAATAGAACTCTTTCATTCATTCATTTTCTACCGCTTTGTTCCATTAGGGGTCACGGGTGACTGGAGCCTATCCCAGCAGCTTTGGGCCTGAGGCGGGGTACACCCTGGACATTGGCCAGTTAGTCGCAGGGCTGACATTTAGAGACAGACAGTGACAGACAACCATTCACTCTCACATTCATTCACTAGGGACACTTTAGAGTTGCCAAATAACCTGTACATACATGTCTTTGGACGGTGGGAGGAAGCTGGAGTACCCGGAGAGAACCCACGGTATTGTTTTCTTTTTTTTAATTAAATTTGCTTCCATCCCTTAAGACAAAGCAATTTGATTTATTATATCATGTTATTCAAAATAATTATGCCTGTCTATAAAATAGTTTTTGTTCAACAGGTTTTATTTACAGCAGTGAACATCACTAATGCATTTTTACACAATATAAAAATTTTTGGCTTGGTTTTATTGATCTCCTTTCCTAATCCTCCCACTAAAGAGGCTCGCAAATTGGCTCAAGTATTCAGGCATTGACTAAAGCCCAATAGACCCAAGGTTCAGTTTTCTTTTGTAGGTCACGTACATAAACTACAACATTTTACACAATGGTACCAAAAATATTGCATGCCCCAAAAAACGTTGGTAGTAAAATAATGGGCTACAATTAACAGTTTGAGTTTTCCTCTCTTGTCCAAAACCACCCACTGGCGGTCCTCACCTAGCACCCTAACAGGCTGAGCTGGAGCTCATGAGGCCTCAGACACACTTAATGGGATTATGGTAATATAATTTTGTGACGCTGACCTCGGGCCGCTGCCAGCTTTCTTGTATATCCTTTCGACAAAGGCAGGGAGCTCACCAAGGCCTCTAGCAGGCTGGCCCAGCCTCTTGGCACAGGCCTGTGTCCTCATGGGGCCAGCACAAGATGGATGACTAGAGGGCAAAGTCTCACTTCCTCAAATCTACTCCAACAGGGAGCACAATCAAACTGCAAAGGAGAAATCTTCAGTTAGTCATTTGATGCTGATGACTTACAAGTTTTCATTCAATGTGCGTTTTAGTGCAGCCATCTATAAGATCAGGATGTAGGAAACATGCGCCTCCAGTTCTCCCAACTTGAATCACCACAGACTGTAGTTCTTTAGCCGAGCCTGTAGCTTCCATGGAAACAGCCTTGTGGTTAACTTCTCTTTTACAGTGATTTAGCAGGGTTTGCGACATTAGATGTGTCTTATTGGTTTAAGAAAGTATTTTCTGGACTGGACAGTTTGAAAGGAACTTGGTGCAGGGTCCAACTGTGTCTGTAGGTATATCGTTGCAGAGACAGTGTCACCAAATACAAACGAACAGAACTAACAAAGCAAATCCACTGATATTCAAGTCAGTTGTCCTTCCCGTGCAGGTTGACATTAGCGAACACACCGAATCCCGACAGGCAAATCTAACTTTCAGCTTGGACGTTTTGTGTTTTAACGTTCTCATTTTTCTTTGTTAGACATTTTATTGTTGTGCAGTCTCCATGGGTGTATCACTTTTTTCTTTTTACCCTTCAACTTTTTCTTTTCCTCTTCCTTTTGCCCCTAAAAAGACCACCCATAGGGATCGGAGGGGGAAGACCTCTCTGTGGAATAATAATGGGGTCTTCCTGGGAAAACTGCTCATGAAAATGGCCTGTCTGAAAAAAGAAAGAAAATTTTGTTCTTGTTTCCAATTCCTGACGGAAGCATCCATCAGGGCACTCCTGCTGTTTAGAGGGGAGCAGTCACAACTCAGCGGTCCCTCTGCTCCCAACACTGTGTGAGTTAAGGTCAAGAACAGCAGTAAAAAGAACTATGCTCTACACATTGATCAAGTTACAATTGACTCTGAAAGAGTTTTGTGCTTTGCTGTGGTTTCCTTAAAACATTAAAATATACATTTCAGCCATAACTTCTCCGTAATGACCTCTATTTAAAAGTAAGTTATTAAAAAAAACTTTTATCTACAGTCTGCATCAATATAAAAGCCCAACCAGTGACTCACCATGGTCATGGGAAACCCTCAATACTGATGTCATTTCCTGTTTTGAGAGCGCCACAAGATTTTGCCAAAACATGAAGTAAACCAGTGCTCTTCATAACACAGTTTTCTGTTCTACTGTACGTTTCAATAACACTACAGCATGTTGCTACGATGTGGCAAAATACCCCCAATTATCACCTAGTTGTCTGCCATGACCCTAAAAAAATGTAAATAGAAATATTGTGAAACAGGAACTTTTTACCCAGTGACATCAAGTGCCTTAATATTTTAGGAAGTAATGTTATTTACTTGTAAGAAATGATAATCTGAACAGTGTGAGTCATTAGTAGTTTTTAGGGACATGTATCTCTGTATTTCAGTTGTCGAATCTCAAATAATCTGCTTTACCCACAATCCCATGTGTTTTTTTTTCCACAGCTAGTGCACTCCCCTGGGCCATGCTCACTGCCCTCCCTCTGGCCTGCTTGGCCCTGTTTAGCCCTGTAAGGTGGAATGCCCTGCTTCATCTGCTGCAGGCCTGAGGTGCTGCTGAGCCCCTGATGGATGTGCCTCAGGGGCTCTCTGTGGGAGGTTCACACTCTCTGCCCTGTGAGGCCTTAAACAGAGACGGCCTGCACGAGGACAAAGCAACACCAAGACAATAAGTATTATACAATTGGCCTTAGCATTTTATATCTGTTTCATCTTCTTCAAATAAACCTTGTTCTAAAATTCAGATAATTTCCTTAAGAATATTAGCAGCAAGTAACCAGTTTAATTATCTTGTAGGAAGTAAATCTGGTTCTCTGTGTCAACATTCAAAATTGCTTTACATTGTATTATGACAACTTCTTGCTGTTTTTGTGACTGATTCTGCCATCATTGGATGTTTTCGGGACCATTCCTCAGATTTCAACACAAAACTATAGTACCTGATTGTGTTTACACTGTCACTGATTTATTAGGGTCCTTTCTATTGCAGTATTACATTTCTTGTAATGACTAAACAATATTCAGTGTCTGTTTGTTTCTTTAAGCCGATGTGTATATATTGGGGTAGGGCTGGGTAACCTTTTGAGAAGACATACGACTTAGAAAACGGTGGTTAGCAAACTTGATGAGTTCATGGTCTGAGAAGTCCGGAGCAAAAAAACCCTGCTCCTAGTATGAAAACTTAAGGACAAGTCAAATAAGCATCTCCGGATAAAGGAGGAAGAACATTTAAGTCCAAATTCTCCTTGTCATAGTTTGTAGAAATAAATGCCAATCACCACTGACTAACAGATTAGTGGTTATTGTTGTCAGATTATGGTCATATTTTTTTACCTGGATTAAAATAAATGCTGTGTGAGATCAGAATATTCTCAATGTTTTGATTTTATTGCAAACAATATAATACAAAAGATAAGCTTTTAGGATAATGCCGTTTTCTCTAGGACAACTGCATTAACAAGTTGACAAATGAGAACTAATGATACAGAATGGAATATAAAAGGAACGTTTTTTTTAGACAGAAACAAAAATCATCCAGTCAATTCCAGCACAATAGCCACATCTTTAATAATAATAATGATTTGTTAGAAACAAAACAGAGAGATAACTTCCAGTTTTCTTTTCTAGAATCCATTGTGATATGTAATCTGTATACAACTAAGTCATGAATAAAAACAACTTTTAAATGGAAACATTTGAAAATGATAAATAAAATAAATCTGTACCACAAAAAAACAGCACTATTTTACTGAAAACATCATCTCAGTTAGCTGCTGCGGAATTAAACCGATAATAGCAAATAGTTACTTTCAAATATAATTAATGCTAATGAATAAATTAAGAAAAAAGAGTTAAGAAAAAAAGGATAAAGAATTATGGAAAGCAGACCAGGCTCTGAGCTGCTGGGAGAATCAGGTCAAAGGGCACTTCCTGTCTCTCCTGGAGCAGAAGTCAGAAGTATGCTGAGGTTTTGACACAGCAATGGCAGACGGCGGCCCCAGAGGCAACTACGGTATCAAGGCGGCAACCAGACAAAAGTTACAACTAGCAACACAGTAAGGCCTCAAGGAAAGAACATGCTGAAGTACAATATTTTGAGCCAAAGCGAAATGCAAGACAGTGAACAGTTGATTAATTCACTCATGACACAGTCACATTTTGGCCAAAGAACTTAATTCTACGTTGAACCTGCTGCTCAAAATTTGCAACTTAAAGGAATAACAATAAAATATTTACAGTAAAAAGTGGAATGTCTATCATAAGACAGCAGTGTCAGTAAACAGATTCTTTACATAATCTTACTTCCTGTACAAAAAACACCAACGAGAAGTAAGGCCACTTTTACCCAGCATTTCTGCTCCTTGTTAAAACGTCAAAGCATGATGAAGGTGCTTGACACTGATCATGACGATGAAGACGAGAGCAGACACATACACAGTACATACTAAAGTACTTATAACTTGTATGTCCTCACAGAGGCTTCTTTAACAACAAACTGTATCTAAAAAAATAGAATTACAATTCCAACCAATATATAAAAGGCACTGTTGGGAGCCAATCCAAAGATATATTTTCGGTATATAAAAAGTCTTTGTTTTTCTGTTGGCAAAGTGTATGTAATTGTTTATACATGGCGTGTGTCAAAGTCGTTCTGTGTCCTTACGGCCTGGAGAGCTGTGTGTAAATGGGCTGCTGCTCCCAGTGCTGTGGACTGTGGGTCTGGGGGACGGAGGGCACCCCGGTGCTGTCTGCGATGGGCGTGTACATGGGTCTCTGGCTGGGACTCACGTAGCTGAAGGTGGAGTACAGGCCTGAGCCCTGTCCTGCAGCGTGGCTGTAGTAGGAGTTAGCCCCTTGGTGGTCTGTATAGTCATACTGTGCTCTGGTGATGGAAGGGTAAGCCGAGCTGCTGTAGTGTTGCAGGTTAAAGGAGCCGTATGTGACGTGCTGAGGGGAGCCCTGCTGCTCACTGTAGTGACTTGGACTTAGCTGCTCTGTTTTGATCTGTGTGGTCCTCTGCTGTTGTTGCTGTTGTTGTTGTTGTTGTTCTGCACTCAGGTTGGTGAGTGTGTGCTGCTGCTGCTGTTGTTGTTGCTTGGACAACCAGCCAGTGGTCTGAGCTACAGTGGCACCACCAATGCCGTAGCTGTTGGTGTAAGCGCCCTGTGCAGCGCCCGGGTGGCTGTGGAGTGGCAGGTACTGGTCAAACTCATCTACGTCAAAGCTGCCCATGTTGGAGATAACCTCACTGCTGAGCTCGCCGATGTCAACTGCACCAAAGTCGATGTTGAGCTGACGGTTGGTGCCCTCCTGCACCGGACGACCCTCGCGCTTCAGGTCACCTTTGCTGGAGGGGAGATCAGTTTTGGGGGTGGTCGGGGGAGTGGGTGGACCCTGGGACTGACCTGGTAAAAAATAGTTCAAATTAGCATAATTTTAATAAATGTTTTGGTTTTATGGAAAATTAATAAATGTTTTGTAAGTGCCTACTCATTTTTAAACTGTTTTTCAGAACACCTTAGAGATCATTTGTGAAAACATTCATCACTGTAACATGAGTCCTCTCCTCACAAGACTGTTAACGTACCAGAGTGTTCTCCAGGGGAGTGCGCCTCGCCCATGCTGGACGCGGGAGAGTCGGCCTGCTGAAGCGCCTTAAAGATGGCGTTGGGTGAGATGTGCGTTTGTTCTCCGTCTTCAGATTCGTTTTGACCGTTCTTCACAGACTTTCTCCTCCTCGGCTGGTACTTGTAGTCAGGGTGGTCTTTCTTGTGCTGCACTCTCAGGCGCTCAGCCTCTTCAACGAACGGCCGCTTCTCGCCCTCATTAAGCAATCTGGGAATAATCCAAAATACATATTTTAAAAATTGAAACGTGAACCGACACCATTAACAGATAGTTGTTACAATAACATAATTAAAATGGTATCATAAGACAATTTGTTGATAATACACAGATTGTTTGGCCAATGAAGAAGCTTATTAATTTAACAAACGCAGATAAAACAAAATATTGTTATAACGCTGGATTAGACTAAGTGAAATAAAATGTTTTAGGCAAGGTACTAGCTGTAAAAATGTAGCTCAGAAGTTAAACGTAAAAATAAAAGTAAACTCAAAGTTCCTTACCTCCAGAGTTTCCCCAGAGTCTTACTGAGCTCTGCGTTGTGAAGGTGCGGGTATTGATCCGCCAGTTTCCTGCGAGCAGCCTGTGCCCACACCATGAAGGCGTTCATGGGTCTCTTGACGTGCGGCTTGTTTTTGCTGGAGCCGTTGACGCGCACAGGCATGGGCACAAGAGTCCAGTCGTAGCCCTTGAGCACCTGCGACACGGCGTCGCGGATGCACACGGGAAACTTCTCTTCGTCCTTCTTGAAGTCGGCCCCGGGCATAAGGATGTGGTTGTATTCTGGTCGGGTGTTCTCGGTGTCCGAGCCGGAATGGGACGGACAAGGCGATCCCGCGGAGTCATCGGACATGCAGGGGCTGGAAACGTCGGAGTGACACTTCTCCTGTTCTTCTGTCATCTTCAGGTAAGGGTCGAGGAGATTCATGCGAGCTTCTTCTTCGTGTTGAAAAGAAGAAAACTCTTCTTCTTAAGTCCACTAACACTGCAGTGACAGTTTCACTTGCAGCGGGTTGAAAACACAAGATGAACGCTCCGTGGTGGTCACAGTTTCTTGCACTAGTTTGCAAACTACAGGTGAGAGTTTTAAAGGCAGCTCTGTGAGGCGGTGACTTTACTGAGGGTTGAGATACGCTCTGTGCTCTGGGAAGGTTTGCAGAGAAATCTAAAGACTTGGAGCCGATGCCCCGATTTATGTTTGACGGCGATGAAGCGATTGGGGGAGACTTGGAGGAGGCGGAGACGTAATCTGACTCTGCTCTCAGAGGAGCGCGCTCTCAGTCAACAAGTGAAAAGAACCTTTACCACCATTCCTTTAGCAAACTCAACGTTAGTTACACTTGTAATGTAAAAATGAAAAAAAAAAATTAAAATAATAAAGTCACTCAAAAACCAAAGAAACACACACAAAAAACAAAACAATATAGGCCTATATCTTAATAAGCGAACGTTTATCTGACTGCGACCCTTGCATGGATTGAATTTGATGAACTTTATTTGAAACCCAGCGAATAGTCAAATAAACTACCAACACAAACAGGACGAGCAAAGAGTTGTTTTAGTTTTTTTATTTATTCTGAAGAACTTATAGACACATTTGAATGTAGCCTTACAGTGGCTTATATCCTGGTCAAGGCAATGGAACCTTATTTAGTTCTACATATTTAGTTCTAAATATTCACCAAAAATTCAAAAATATATTCCATACAAAAATGTACAATGCTAATTTTGATTTGTTTCTGGGTTAAAGAAAAAGTGATGAACCCTTCTGGAAGTCAGATTCAGACTTTGGAAGTACCCACAATGACCAAATGGGGGCGACAACACCCTAGAAACATGAACCTAACTCATTCAGCGTAGAGTAAAAGAAAATGAATGCTTTCGAAACCTTATAAAACACTTGAAGTATATAATAATGTGTGTTTGTATTTATTTTACACAATGTTTAACTGTTGTTTTATTGGTTTAAGTATTCACAAATACCACATGGTTGTTTTCACAGCATTATTTGGTCAATTTAAAATAAATCTCTTTTTATTTTGTGAACAAAATGTGTCTGTACTAAATGCAAATAAATGATTATAAAATATATAATTTTAAACAAACATCTTACAGCACTCTAATCGACTTTACTGGAAATGTTCCAACATTTTTTTTTCTTTTTTTACTGGACAAAGAACACTTTATTTATGCAATAATCCTTGTACTCAATTTTCTAAACTAAATCTGACAGCTCTGGAACGATTACAGATAGAATGACAATATTCACTCCTGAGTTTGAATTTTAAAAACACAAAAAGAGCAAAATCAAGTACACTTCCAACTTTTTTTTCTCTATCTACATGCATGGTTTTAACACAAATGCAGTCACCCCATCTCTAAAGACTTAAGGTCTACCTTCTTGGGTGCTCCTGAACCTGACATTTTCATTAAATACAGCCTCATATTCCTAGACGTACATGTTGTTCATATACTTGTCTCACTGCTTGGTTAAACTGTAGGTCTCTCGGCCTTGTCAGCTCCCCATGGAACTCCTTGATATTGTACAGTTCAGACGTGGTGTTCTTCCAAAGGTCACTCTGGTACGAAACACAAGAGGTGAATGCTGTTTTTGTTTCATCATCACTTGATAGGTATAATTATGGTGATTTTTGTAACACTTCAAAGTAACCTGACTCTCTAGACTTGGGCTGAAAACCTTGAGCCATTTCCATCAATAAAATGCAATGGATACAGTGTTTCCCTGTAAAAATAGTGCCTCTTAGCACGTCGGATAATGAATTATTTTGTTAAAACATTTTCTTGTGGCACACAGGAGCTGCTACCTTTTGAGTGAAGTGTGTGTGTGTGTTGGGGGGGGGGGTTGGTCTCAACAAGTAGAAGAGGAAACCAGAGATGGCTAACACAGAGGCATCAAAGGTGTGGTGTGGCATGTTCGCGCCCCCGCTCTACTGCCTGTACAGGAGCCCAGCAGACGGTCCCACATTCGAGGGCCACGGGGCTCGAAAGGTGGGTCCACACTCACAATTTAAATGGAACGGCTGCCCGCCCCACGGCCTGCCCGCAGCACCGAGCTCATCTTGGGAAACTTCTCAGGTTGATTTCGAGCCACAGCGTTAAAATTTTGAAGCAAACACTGGGGGTAAACTGCCAAATCATGTCCTCTACCTCAGAGATTCCACTGCAAATGTTTGAACAGGCCGCCCCTTGATTTAAAAAATAAAAACAAAAAAATTCAATGTCATAGGTGTGTTTTGCATTGTTTAACTAAACGTCTTTATGGGGAAAACAATTTGTTTTAAATGCTTAAAGAATACCTTTTTTCTTTTTTTTTTTGATGATTTGGATGATATAAATGTAGTTAAGGAAAAAAGTTTGTTACAGTTTGCTAAATTAGGAATTAACCGTTAACCAAAACTCCATGTAGTGGAGGCAGTTGAAGAATGAGACTTTAGTGGGTGATAAATAACGTAGCATAGATATTTGTGCCTTAAACTGCGCCACAACTGACATTACACCTGTCTGAGACTTTCCACAACTAGACATGGCAGCAGACTGTAAGATAGAGACCTGAGAGAATTTTACTTCCGGCTTTTAGATTGTTGTAATTGTTTTTTAAGTTATGTATTAACCAATTTTAATTCTCACAAAATGCACTCGCTGACATTTAAAGAGGGATAAATGCTCTGCTCCAGATGTTTTCGGAACCAGATCATAGCGGTCTGGCCACGGGACACTGTTGACATTTTGCAAAAGGAAGCGTTTGAACAGGGCTTATGAGGGCTCTGTCATGGTCAGAAGGATGGGCTTATATTCTCTACTCTGTCCCTCTTGATATCCCAGGCCCAGCTACAACAGCTTGCAGTGCAACACCGCTTCAAAACCACTTTCAATAAAACACGCACAATAAAAATGCAACTGACATCTAGGTTACTCCAGCGGCAGGAAATGCAACGCAATCTGGTTTTCATCCCATCAAGCTGTGTGGAGTAATTGCTGTTGCACACTTTCTTGTAAATGTATTCCTCCTTCTGTCTCCCTCTATAGTGAGAGTGTAATCCCTCTTTTTCCATTCCTTGCTTTTAGTAAACTCAAACACTTAAGCCGCACAATAATGTATCGACAGAAAAAGAATGCATGCTAATGTAGGTCATGAACCAAACTGACTTTTTTTTTTTTGTCAGTTACAGCGGCTTTAAATTGTTTTTTTAGTATTATATGGGAAAAAGTATTATAGGAAAAATCAACACATTACTTCAAAATAATTTTGACAATCTAAAACTTGTTTTAATCTCTGAGAAAACCAAGTGCACAATGTTGTCTAAAGCCAAGTACAACCCTCAGCACCTGCCACCTGTTATCACAGCCCAAGGACATCACGCTGAATTGGTTCAGCAATATAAATATTTGGGAATTTTAATTGATAATTGTTTTTTTAAAGCCCACATTTAGAAACTGGTTCAAAGACTCAAACTTAAATTAGGTTTTTATTTTAGAATGAAATCTGTTTGTACTTCGGATTCATGCTTTGGACAGTCTACCAAAGTGCATTACTTTTCATCACAAGCTGCAAATCTCTTACTCATCACTGTGTTATATTTTCCTGTTGGTTGGACAGCATTGACTTTCTGAAACACTGGTGTGGCTTATAGATCGATACTTGGACTGCTCCACTCTTACCTGCAGCAGTTCCCAGAGCGAAGGAGCACAAGCAGCTACAGCCTGCGCTCACAGAACTTGCTTTTGCTGTCGGTGCCTGAAGTTCGCACTGAACTGGGAAAGAAAGCTTTTAAGTTTCCAGCACCACATTCTTGGAGTGACCTGGCAACACGGTGGCTGCGAGTGGCTGGCACTTCAGCCTCACAGTAAGAAGGTCCTCGGTTCGATTCTCTTTCCCTGTGTTTGTGTAGGTTTCCCCAAACACCAAAAACATGTACAATGTAGGACTACAGATGGAAAAGAGCTGTTAAACGATAGTCTGGTACAAGCATGTCTGCTTAATCAATCAACTTTATTTCTAAAGCCCATTAAAAACAATATAAGTTAAAATAATTGTAAAATATGACAAACAAAAACATTTCAGAAATATAAAAAATCAAGATAAAGAACAACTCTAGTGAATGAAACTAGAAAATTTTAATTAAATAAAAGATCTCTCTTAACCAGTACCAAATGCCAAAGTAAAAAGTAAAAGTCTTCGACATAGATTTAAAGTGCTCAATGGACTGGGCTTCTCTGACGTGTTTGGGGCCTACTAATGAAAAGGCTCTGTCCCTTTTAGTCTTGAGCTGTTCTAAAAAAATTAAATAAAATTATTAAACTACAAGAAGATTTTAAACTGAAAGACTTGTTTTTTTAAAAAACAATTTTGAAACAAAGTAACATTGAAGCAGATTCTTTCATTTGTTGTTTTTAGTTGTTGGCTTTATTTAATTATAACATTCTTATTTCTTTCTTTATGAATGTATGGTTGGTTTGCTTGTTGAACTGTGTTAGTATGTAATTTTCTAAAAATGCTGCCGTTTTGGCCAAGACACTCTTGCAAAAGAGATTTTTAATTATAACGATTATAATTTATCCTGGGTAAATAAACAAAAAATAAAAAAACAATAAAACATTGCTGTATTTTAAAGGAGTTACAAATGTAAGAAGCAGCTTGCATTAATGCAAAACACCTGAGAAGTAGATCCAATATTGAAGTCTGCTGAGTGAGCCTTGCTAGCCTCTGAGGCCTCAGGTGACCCAAACCTCTGACCCAAAGTCAGTTTAAATGACAATGAAATGCAGTAAAGGCAGGTCACTCAAGCGCCTGACCTGCAATCAGGTCTGAATGACAATGGGTTATTGTCAACATGCTAACAAAATGGTATAACTTTATTTTTAGTCTTTATAGAGGCTAATAATGATGTGCACCTCCAGGTTTTTCTCACAAAAGCAAGAAGGCTAAAAGGGAACATGAAATAACATCCATCTAATGTTGTTTTTACTGGGTTTATTTGAGCTACTAAGCTACATGAAGATAGTGGTTGACATGCCCACATGGCGACAGACCAAGGAATCAAATACAGATTGTAGTGGACAGTTTAGCAGCAACAAAAAAGTGACTATTATCAAAACAAATTTTCATACAGTATTATCCAAAGATGCTTTTACAAGTAAATATGTTTAAAGTTCCTACTATTAGGCTACATCAAATAATAATTTCCCACCATTAAACATGATAGAATTTGAATTTTGATAATACATTAATAATTATTTAGTGGAGTCTGAAGAGCAGTATCTTTCCTTTCCTTTTGAGATGCACACAACCTTCACACTTTCTTCCCACACACTGACTGGATGTTTACATTGTTGTTGAGTTGTGCAGCTCTCCTCTGTCTCTGATTCTTGCACAGTTGTGTGTGGGACAAAGCGCTGACTAAGGTCGGCTGACAGCGCTCGCTCCTCTCTGGCAACGCAGCACATCAAACGTCCCATCTCTGGCTCAGGATGATGTCAGAGTAGCACCTCCGACTACAGACAAAGACATCTTTCACAAAGACGCTCTGCCCCGTACGACGTAATGGAACACTGGGCCTTTTCCCCTCCTACTTTTTTCCTACACTCTTTTCAAATATTGAACTAAAAATAAACTCAAATGAGCTTCCCCACTTCCCTGTTCCTCGGATGCCCTTGTTTACATCCTTCCTATCTGTTCAGCAAGTCAACATAACTGCCTTAGTTGATTTTATACTTCTAAATCTAATAACCATAAAACACCCACAAGTGAACAATGTCTGAAAACTTGATTTTGTCAGGTTTCTTTTCTCTCATTTCATTATCCTCCCACCTTAACTCAGTGCTTTCAGCAGGGCTCATTTGTCGGGCTGGTCAATGAAAAGACCCATTCTTTGTCCATAGTCACTGTGATACTAGAAATGCGGAGTTAATGAAAGAGTGATGATATCTAATCACCTTCCAGAGCATAGCACCTGCCTCACAAGCACTGCTTCCAAAGCTTTGCAGAATCCTCACAAATGGATCTCTTTCAGATGTACTTCCTCTTAGCTTTTCGTTGCTGACCAGCTTTGAGATCATTTGTTGCTGAGGAAATAGGAATATCTTGTGTGGCCAAGTAGTTCCAGTCCTCTTAGGTGTGTTCACCAGGGATTTCAGCATTAGACCACGGTGATGGGATTAATAGCTTTTCCAAAGGCCAGGGGTGAAATGAACAATGGCATACTTCAAGAGCTTTAAAATAGTGTCTTATTACAATTGGAAGAGCCAAGTCTAACCTTAATAAATCCCATTTGCTAGAAGAACTGCATTTTTGGCCTGACCATCATATTTCTTAGACTGAAAAGTGTTAAGGGCTGTTCAAAATGCATGCATCTTCCTTGAAAATAATACAATTGTGTTTTGTTTTAGAATTGCATTTGCAATCTCTAAAAAAACCCACTGCAATGTTACAGTAGAGATGTTCATGTTCATCTAACTATGGTCTTCAAAAGGTGTTGAATGAGCTGCATCTATATTTTAGCTATATATATAAAAAACACTAACTATTATTGACACATACATTCTATATTGGCTTCTGTACTGCTCCCTCCTCTTAACACATTTTCATTTCTTTATTTCCTCTCTCCTTCCTCAGTTGACTGTCGAACGATCACTTTGCAGCTTGATCAGGGGCCAGAAGTGTAGACAGGGAAGGACATTAAGTGAAATACGTGCCAAAAATAACACAAACCTAAAAGCTGCGTGTCTCCGCTTTCTCCTTCCTTTACTTATTCCTATTGCTCTGTTCGGGTGCCGCAGTATTTGGGACGGCCTTGACGCAGCAGGGAAGCTCCATCTAATTGCCACAGCTCAGCAGTGGTGGCCCCAAGCCTCCAGGAGTTGGCCTCTTGAGCTCTAATGTTACACTTGAAGGAAATTGTCCTTCACTCTTTCCTAAAATCCAATTTTTACACAACTTTAAAACCATGCAAAGTAGAAGTAAAAAAAACAACACTAAAGCTAGTATGAGTAGATTTGCTATAGCAGAGTGTTGCCCTGTCCTGCTACCAGTTACCAATGTTTAAAAAGAAGTCTTCAAGACTAGCAGCAGGAGAATGCAGGCCTTTTATTTGTCACATTTTCTGTGTCACAGTGCACAACAACCTCAAGGTTTTAAGTGAAAGAGTGACAATATGGCCTACATGGTTTAAGACTTAGCAATGACTACTGATGTAATATTTTTGTACATTGGCTACACAAGGCCAAGCCACTGAGGTTGTGCTTATACATACTTCTCTATGTAAATATGGGAGAGAGAAATTAGGAATAACATTAGTCTGTTTATGTAGTGTACCACTTAAGAACATTAGGCTTGCACAGCATATCACAAATTTAGCGTTATCGCAATATTATTGCTTGAAATATTTGGATCAAAGAATGACTTGTATCACAATAATGCTATACTCTTCATTGTTATAGATTATATAGTTTTTTCTGTCAAAATGATCAAAAAAAGTTTGAAATTAAACTGTGGGGTGTCCAAATGAAATGAAATTCCTACATTTAGTTTTAGATTAAACCTGTTTAATCCTGGTTTAGTCCTATAATCTTTGATACTGATATAGCTACTGCTTTGACAATTCGATTTTTGCCCAGAGCATCGTATTTCTTTTTCCTACGTAAAAAAAACATTCAAATATCACAGGTAATATCGTTATTGTGATATTTTATAAAGATATTGTATATATTGCAAATTTTTCCAATATTGTGCCGACCTAGTGAACATCCCATAAAAGCAAAAGCTGATTAAACCTATTTACATGAACCATATTACTATTACAAGGCATTTAACAGCAAATACTCTTCTACATAAGCTTTTGCTGGGTCTGTTAATATGGCCCACTTACTCGTGTTTCATTGAACCCATTAAAGCGTATCAATGACACCGGTGTACAGTTTGGAGTGGGCCTATTGTTTCCATGCATCACTGTGCTAGACTTTGAATAGTGACTTAGATGTGCGGCCCAGTCAAAGGAGAGGAGATAGCGGCTGCTGCTTTGAGCGTGAAGGAATGCCAGCGAGACATATTCACACAAAGATGAGGTTTTGTCTCTCAGCAGCCTACTCTGCGTCTGGGTGACAAACTCTGACTCACAAACAGGTTATCAGAAAACTGTGACCATTATAAGACACCGCCATGCACGCTCTATAATTACCAATCTAGAGTTACCTAGCACCTCAGCGCACTCCTGTGACCTGGAACTGTGGCTTCAGAGCACCTCGGGATGGTTGAAGCCGCTCACTGAGGCCTATCTCCGGAAACAATGGGAGCCTATACCGAAGCATGTGCAGATGGCAGGCCACGAGAAGTGAGGGTCCAGAGGGTAAAAAAAGAGAGTGTGTGAGAGTGGAAAATTTGATCAGTAAGGTCATTCCCAGTCTCTGGAGTCCTCACTTAAAGTTGTATGGGGAACAGGAAGGAAAACACCTATGAATGTTTCTCACCAGCAAAAAGATCACAAGCCTGGGGAGGGAAAGAGTGCAACACAAGGCGTGAGCATTCCCACTGGGGGCTACGATTTACAGTTAAATGTGTGGACAAGGAAAAACAACAACATGGAAAAATGAAAGAAAACGTGAGATTTTGGAGAAAGGCTCTAATGTGTTTCCATAGCTAATGTCATTTCTGAGGACAAGGCATATTAGCATAAACTGGCGTGTGATGAAAAGTCAATTTAGGATACTGGTATAATCATTTGTATTCATTTATGGGAAGCGCAGATTCCTCAAATTTTTCTTCTAGATTTAATATTTATGAGTATGTTATAAGATTAATTAACGTACTAAGATTAATAACTTGAGTTTTTGTTAAATGTAGTGTTTTTGCATCGCATTATTTTTTATATTGCTGGCTTATGAATATTCATTACACATGGATTAATGTAATCTGTTTTTTTACTGCCCCTGCCTGAGATCTAGCTTGTACTGAGTGAAATCTGGATTCTGGAGTTGGATGTTACACACATTGTGCCCAGTTGTTGATATGCCTGTAAATTATTATTATATAATTATTATATACCATTTCATTTTTTGTTTATATTCTCCACAATTTATAGTTTTATTTACCTTCAATAGTAAAGAATTCAGAGCAGACAGCAGAACCCTGTCTCTTTTAGTGAAATGTAAAAATTAAAAGATTTTTGTGTCTTGCTTAAAACACAAGCCCAGCCTAAATGGGCTTACAAGACACCACCAGTTGAACAAAACAAAAGACCAGATACCAACACTAGGTCCAATAAATACTTTAAAACTCTATTTAAATAAAAAAATCTGCCTTTTCACAAATGTAGCTAACTTAAAGATATTGACGTTAAATAAACACTTCATCCTATTGTCTTCATCAATGCTACAGAACATACAAATTAAGCTGATTCAGGGTTGAAGCCTGATGCAGCTCCTCACCTGCACTCAATCCCTGCTAAGCTGCACTCATTTAAAGCACGCTCTCAACTTCCTCATTCAGTCTTCAGCTCGTGTGGCAACTCTCCTCCACCCCTTCGCCACCTCAGCCGGAGACCACTTCTCATCCTCTGCATCCGCTCACGCTCATCTCTTAACCACCACCAGTGTCTTGGCTCCGGGGGGAAGACCAGCAAACATTTCTCCGCTCTTCTTTCCATCACGCATTGCCCAATGTCTCTCCCGCCGGAATTTAAGCACCAAAGTGTTTTTGTGCAAAGAAGTTCAATAAACATCGCATTATTGCATTTATCATCTGTTTATGTTTGAGTCACTCCAGTTGAAATGTTTTCCTCTTCATCAATATTTATTGTTGAAGGGCTACAAATGTTCAGGTTCAGGTGATAGAGTGGTTGTCCATAATAATAATAAGAAAGAATCCTGCCGTGTCTTTAACATGTCCATAATGAGAGCTGTGCTAGATTTTACTGCAAGACAAGACCAACAGTAGCTCTTAGTCAAGAACAATAAAGACAAATGCTAACATCTCTGTCCATTTTATTAGAGCCAAGGCTAAGCCAAAAAACAGGGAAAAAGCATATCTTAAGCCAAAAAAGTCCAGACAGATTAGTTAGAAAAATAAACTGCATTAGCCAAAAGAAGCCTAACCATCTTCATCATGATCAGAACTAGACATTTCTCCAAGAGCCTGCACTTGATGAAGGAGTATCCTTAACTTTCACGTTCTTACTTCCAAGCACTCTGAGCCACCTCCATCCTAAAACTGCCGGGAAGGAATATCCCACCCATAAAAGCTCATTTGGCTCTGTGGTGGTCATTTTTCCCTGCCAAAGGACCGCCACAGAACTACAGTTTATCAAACTGCAGTTTCCAACACTCATCCCTGTTCCACACTTGTCTCAACAATTACTGCCTATGCACAGCAAAATGTGTGGGATTGTGTATGAAAGCCTGGAATACTGTGAAAGTAGCACCAGATGTGCATGTGCTGTGGCTGACTGAGAAGAGGGACAGAAGGTATGCATACTCAATGTCAAGCTAATGAACCACAGGACAAAGGTATTGCATTTTTGTGGTTTTAGAGCATTGATATATACAATAAACATTTATTATAAACAAAGGAAAGACATTTGCAAGACATTTGGTTGTTTAGCTGTAATGTAATTGAGCCAGCACAAGCTAATTTGGCAAAGAAAAAACACAAAAAAACAATTGATTAGACATACAATTGATTGTGTAACTTCGTGAGAAAGTTCTAGAACTGATCATGACAATTTGGAGATGTTCACCAATGTCCAGTCACGAGCTTCTAAAGTTAAAAAAGTTGTTTATGTACTACAGACAACGAACCAGAAGAGAGCATCTAGCTATCATTGGTCTTTACGCTGCTTCCCATGAAAGATGTAGAATAAAGTCACCCTGCACTTTACACTGGAGCAGCACAGTAAACCAGGTCAGAGTTCAACTGAGGACAACGTATTAGTATTTCAATCAGTATAATGTAGCAGAAGAAGAAAATGTAAATGTTTTACAGCTGTAATACCCAGAGTCAAACCTTAAATCCAAAATAGAGATTATAGATGTTCTTTACTAATTTTGTTTTGGCATTAGCCTTGAATTTATTGTGGATACATGCCTGCTGTTCCATTCTTAAATTTGACATTTTAACAATTATCCTAGACAATTTACTTTTTTTTATGTGTTATCTCTTGATTTTAAGGTCATCTATTTATCTTCCACTTGATTCTTGAAGTAAAAATGTTCCTTGATGCGAGTGCTGTAGATGGAAATGTGGGAATAGCAGCCACTTGTTTCTTATTTAACTTGTCATAATCAGCCACTACAAAGACACTCCTGCTGTGCAACTGCTACTCCATTTCCAGTTTTTTTTTCAGGATCAGGCACATAACGCAATCATTTGGCAGTAGCTTCTCCCATCACATCCAGATGTTGCCTGGCCAATGCACAGCACACTTGTCAAACGAAGGCCAGTGACGTTTCAGTGGCAATTATGCTCTTTGTGCTCGAGTAGAAGACAAGTACACACAAGTGAACAAGAGTAGGAAAAGGTCTGCCAACAGAGACACGCTTGCCAGGAAGTAATTGTTTCCATGTCGCTCTGAGTTGTAAAAGATTCTCTCTGCTCAAATCTTTCAAATACAACATGAAGTTACGTGTATACACAACCTCTTGGATGACATTATCATCTAAATACCTATTAATCAATTTAAAGAATACACCTGTTTTTAGTTATGTTCTTGAAAAATAACTTGTCAGTAAGATATTATGATACATCTTTGGTGTTCTGACCTGCTAAAGTTGATTGTTAATGCCAACAGTTGCCAAGGATTTGTTTATAGCTCTTTAATGAAGATGGGCTGGGTAAAAGGGGTGGTGTGAAAATAAAGAGGGGTTGTTTGCTCTGTTGTTTACCTTCTCAATTCATTTACACACTCTTCACTGGTGGTTTTATTGTATTTGGCTCCAAAGCTGCTCATAAAAGTGTCCCTTTGTGTACTGTAATCAGTAATCAGTGGTCAGAGTGTTTACAATAAATCTGCATGCACATAAACTTATAAACCAACATCATATGCATCATCATCATCATTGTGGCAAAGTTCTTCAGTTATTCATTTAGGTGTATTATTTATTCAAAATAAAACTGAAGGTCTGTAATTTGGTCAGGATTTGGTTAAAAGGAAATACAGAGAGTGAGAATGAGCCTTGAGGTGGTTTTTACTGGGACTCATTTTATAAGCACTAGATGGTAAAGGGTAGGCACTAAAATCTCTCCCCCTCTTGGGGGCGTGGAGCTACAATAAGATTTAATATGTCATTCTACAGTTGGGGTTAGAAAAAAGAAGATTCAATTACACCAAAGACCTCCACTAGGTTTCTACATAGTTGCCTGGAAGACAGAAAAAAGTCACTCCAATGATGCCTTCCTCCTGTTATATGGGATTGAGGCGGTGGATAGTGTCCACATGTGAAAACCTAAATAAACCTACAGCTCTTTTTAGAGAAGGAAATACAAACACCCGTCATCTGAGTGTTAAACACAGCTCATCCATTAGAAGCTTGTGGAGATTATGGAAAAAACATAAAAAGGAGCATCTTTTCCGTGAGATTTTTCATGCTTTGTGGTAATTGTGTAGATTTGTGAGGGGAACAAACACTTTGTTGACATATTAGAGAGAATCAAAGAACTGATGACAGTCCACTTAGAAGTCAATGAGGCGCCACATTCTCACTTAGCACCAGGTCCTCACTTTTCCAAGCTGTAAACCTGTTTGTTTGTTAAGTACACATTCCAAAATGGAAAGTGCCATATGATGCAAGTGCAGGAGCTAAAAGGCACCCATTAAAGCAACACTGGAAAAAGTCTTTAAATGAATAGCCAAAAGAATTTATTAAACTCATCTGAAAGGATTGAAGCAAAGAATTAAATACACTATGCACAGTTTGTGAAGCAGTGGATTCTAATTGTCCCTGCTGCACATAATGTCCCACCAATTTGAAGCCCTTGATACGGTCTAGCATATAAATGATCAGTGCTCTCTGCAGTGCAGTAGCTGTGTGAGTAGCTGATCCAGCTGTGAATCAACCACATTAACCCCTGAGCCTAGTTAGAGGTCAGGGGTTAATGTGGTGCTGGAGGCAATACTAGACACTGTCTTAAACATAGTGCTTTGTATGTAGTCCTGACTGTCATTCCACCCCAGGGACTGTGCAGTAGACATTTAAGAGGATTTCCTTGACAGAGGACACTTGTGACAATTTTCTAATTTTGGTGAGAACTGTTATTTTCGTCTGCTCCAACAATGGGGTCACTTTTGGTCAGTTAAGCTCTGACATACAGTACATGCGATTTATGAAGATTGTGAACTTTTGAAAACATTAGGCCAATAAATCAATAAATGAGTGGTCTTTATTAGCTGATCGTAAATGTGTAAGCTTTTCCTACAATGCAGCTTATTCGGATTATTTGGATTTGAGTAGAACAAATTTACAAAGGCTTTAAAGAAGCCCTGTAAATTGGGCAGCTCATGTGGACAACCATTACTCGTATGAACAGCTGGTGTGATCAGGCACTCGTGATTCCCTCGCTGTGAACAAGCATGGCTCAGTGCAAAGCAAGCACAGAGATGCAACATGTCAGGAGCAAAAGCAGCTCCTGCACTCAGCGACTGTTGAGACAAATTGCACTTTTGCTTGGCCCTGACATTCCAGGCTGCCTGCATCTTGCCAAGGAGCCTTCAGAGACATGGAGGGAAAAGAACTGCCCGACGAGCCTGTCTCATCTCAGAGTCCACCCCTGCTCAGGCCATCTACAGGCCAGAGCTCCTAATTGAGTCTCTAGATGAAGTGGTGCAAGGGAAATGTATGTGTGATGTGAATAAGCCCACACACAAATGCGCTCTCACATGAATACACAAACCTGTGGCCCAGTGTTAGGAGCCACCATAGTTAATTTATAACATTACTATGATCTTTTTATTTTAAAAAACATGCAATTAAATGGCTCGGAAGCAGAAAGACCCTCAAATTATGATATGACATTGCCTCCCACAAGTACCCTGCATTTGAGCTTTTTATTAGTAATGAGAAAAAATGCTGAGAATATATTATAGTACACTCTTTACACACAATATAACTAAGACTGTGACAGTAAAGCAAATGTTGCATTTCAACAATTTCTTTATATAAGTTAGTAATGTTGTGCAAACCAAATTCCAAATAGTTTTACACCCTCTTTAATGCTTGCATAGATGCACTCAGACACAAGCCAGAGCCAGAACACCAAAATAAAACACTGCCTTTTAGCTACGTTAATAAATAAATAAATAAATAATCAAAGCTAGAAATAGGTTTTACTGATGCTCCTCTTTGCCTTCGTCAGAGGTCTCTCCCATACAAATGATGTCACTGAGTTTTTCTCACACCTAGCTGAAAGGACTTAGCATTGGCACAAGCCAACCACAGTCTGGCCAGCTTCCTGTCTGACCGTCCTGGGCAAACACTGAGAGAGACAGGCACATTAACCTGCTAAATGGCCAGGTCAGAGGAGGAAAGGGTATTTAAGGATATATGTACAACCAGAACACAGTCAAGAGAATTACCAGCAGTTGCTTAAAATCCTGCTTATACTAAACTGTATATCGCATGCTATTTTCTTCGTAATTTCACACATTTAGGTGAATGTCGGTGCAGACAGAACCTGATGGTACAATAGGTTGAGATTTTAAAGCAAGTGAATATATTTCAGTCTGCCTCCTGATGCAAGATTCCAAATTGGGGAAATCCGACCACCTACGTAAATTTATCTTATGCGTGTGCATGCAGCCAGTCAACCATCATGTTTATGTAGCGGTAATTGGTGGACAGGTGGGATGGAGGTCTGTTGTTTTACCCACCTCTAGTGTGGAAATTCAGAACCTGGCTAACTAGACCTCGCTTAACCTCCTGACTTTAGCCCCCAATCAACATAAGGATATTAGGCCTTTGCCTTTGTGTATCCCAGAACTGGTTTGTGGTAAGAACCTGTCAAAATATCCAACTCATTTATGTTCAGCATAAGCAACAAGACCTCTACAGTAATTTCCAGAAATCTGCCCAAATTGCTTAAGTCTTAAATTATGTATAATTGGGGCCTGCGTTAGGTTACTGAAGGGAACCTATCGTGTGGTGGACTTTAGTCATTTCCATCTGGTTAATGATGGTCCAACGGGTGCTTACCAACATCATGCCTACTGAAAAAGGTTTATTTTACTAAATGGCATCAGCACTTATGTGTGGCACACACTTCATGAGAATGATAGATTTCCTGTGCCATACAATGCCTACTTGTCAAGTTCCAATCAGACACACTGTATATTATTACTGCAGTAGAATTAAAATTTCAAAATCCACTTGCAGATTTAAACTTGTTTGTCCAATCCTCTAAAGGCATCAACAGCTAGCATGCAGTATTATCTTTTTAGAACCTGTCTCAGCTGAAACATGAACTCTTCAAATATCAATGATAACAGGCTTCTTTGCAAAGGGTCACTCTGCATTAGGGGTCAGAGCGAAACAGACTCTTTCTTTGTGCTTTGCCAATGAAGTTTAGAACCAGGGCTAATCAGGGGGGCGAAAGCGTACACCACTTCCAAATCAGCTCCAGCAAGGCTAGCTGAATTTATCTCAGACTTATTAACTTTGCTTCGTGCTCAAATTGAAACCAGCTCGCGTGCTCACACTCCAGAGGTGCTGAGTGTGAGAAGTGACATTATGATTTACAGACGGGGGTGTTGGGGTCCGCAGCGCAGATGCTGAAGTTTAAAACTGGTTCCGTTACTGAGGAGAGTCAACTGGTTTATGAGTTGCAAAAAGACAATATAAATTTGTGTTGTGCATAATGTATTAAGTATATTGTTTTGTTCACATATTTAATAGACAGTTAGCATTGTGACCTACAATCTAGTACTAAATTAACTCTCTTTTGACATTACCTTGGTGGTGTTGTTATAGATGTTCCCATTCTAAAAGGTGCCTTATCTTAACTGCCTTGTTGTCACAACATAGTCTCTAAACATATAAAGACTTGGTCCTGCTAAAGGAGAGTTTGCAGATGGGAAAACCCTGCCTTGTTTATAGGATGTTATGTCAGTGTGCGCAGTTCAGGAAGTCTGCTCATCCCTCCTCTCTTTGTCAGGCCAGGTGTGCCTATTCTTAGAGCTGTGCCCGGGGAGCCGTGAGAACACACATGGTTAGGCTCTCTCTCCCGCCCCTATCTGATTTATTTTAGGCTCTATGGCATTTTAGCAAACAAAAGTGCTGCGTAATATTGATCTGGATCTCTGTCCCATTTCCCGAGTCTGTTCCCTTTGTTTTTCCCAGGTCTAGGAAGGCTGCTTTAAATCAAGATCTCTTGACGTTTCCTTAATGTCTAATTAGCCATGGGTGGGCATGGCTTTTGATTATAGGAAGTGCCTGGGGTGGGATTGCAAAGGCGGCTGAATTTTGACAAAACACTGAAGACTGATCAATCACTGAGTGACACATTGTTTTGTCCTTAATTTTAGAGTGTTACTCTTAGAGATATGTCCCTGTGGTCGTCTTATTTAACTTTAAAATGTGTGATTTCCTCTGAGCAGTCATTGTAACACTTTTCTTGGGAAATTACGCATGTCTCTAGATCCATTTCCATTGACTTCAGGGGGAACAGTTATCTGTGCATCAGTGTGCTGAGTATTCAAGTGATACAAAATATGTGCCTATAAAAATGTTTTTAGGATAATTTGTTGATGATAAAAAATTATCACCTGCTTGTTAAGAAGAAAACATAAAAAGATAGTTCTCTCATTGTGGACCTTGTTTTGGTCTTGTTCCAAAAGCCTTCAAGGCTTCCCTCTCTATCACAAACACTGGCCAGATGGCCGGAAAGTTGACTTATTTCAATCTGCTAAATCCGGTTGTGGGCCCCCACCCCCATATACCCCTCACTACTCCTCCATCCCTCTATCTGCCCTCTGAAGACCAGGGCAGAGGTATGCCAGCAGGACATGGCCCCAGCTTAGAGGGGACCTGTGAGAATGACACTCTGATGAGATGCTCCTCAAAACGGATTGGATCCCAAGTGTTTAGAAAATAAACATACTCGTTTTAATTAGGGCAAAAAATTATAAGCGCTTTTGATCACTACAAATATTATAGTAAAATAAAATATTAAAAATAAACTATTTAAGATATTTTAATGCTTCTGTGAAAGGTACTAACACAACAGCTACAGAGATTCTGTCATTTTAAAAGCATAGTATGGTTTGAATTGAATACAGGACCTGCAATTTGGTTTGTAATGTTAACAGTGTAACACACTCTTGCTGCTGGAACTGAATATGAAAATGAAATATTGGGTTGTTTTTAATACAATAATATAAAACGGTTTTATGTAAATAAAAGTTATTTTAGTACAGTTACTGTTCCACGTGATGAGTGCACCTGCCTGTCACTGTCCAGTTTAACCTGCCGTCCCACCTGCAGGCCACACTTCACTGGGCACCTTTTATCTTGCCAGCCTCCTTTAAGCAAGACCCCACACTGACAGAGTAATGTCCCTTATTACAGCCTGCATTAAAATGAGGGTCGCGGGTCAACAAGCAGCCTCGATCAGGGTATCATTAGGCTAATTGTTGGCTTGTGATCATCCTCCTTCCTCTGAAAACAACTGGTCAGTGTCCTGTCCCCCACCATATTTATAGCAAAGGATGGTAACCATGTTGATAGATTTGATCTGTGATTTGGACAGGAAAGTCCTAACTACATGTCTAAAATCATTGCATCAGCCATAAGATCCCCTTGTTTATCTGTCCCAGCTTTTCCTGTGTCTCTTTCACTACTTTCCACAGTGGACTAAGTCTGCCTTTTAAGCAAATCCGTTACTGAAAAGCGAGTAGCCCACTTCAGTAGCCCTCAACAGCGTGGCTACCTGAGAAGGAAACTGAATATAAATCCCTGACAATGGGCAGGGTGCTGAGGGAATAGGTCGAAACAGCCATTTAGCAGGTGCACCTTCGTAGCCTCCACACAGTTCCCACACATATCACAGAAACTGGTGGGCTACCCTAGAGAGTAGCCCTGAATCACCGTCCAAGATCAAGTAGCGATCAATTAATGGGAGAACAAGGCGTCTGCTGGGGGGATGTCCAGTGTCCCACCCTCCCCTGCTTTGACTCATAGAAGTGGCCATTTGCAACTCTATCTGTGTGGCAGCTCCAACTCAATGCATTGTGGACTGGGGGACGGAGATATTATCGGGGTGACTGTGAGAACCGACACTGGCATTTCACTCGGGCCGGCCTTTGTTTGTGCAAGCGAGCAAGGGCCGATTGGCGGTGCTCCGATGAGGTCACCTGGCACAGCAGCAGGGGGTCCCATACTTATTGTTGACTGAGAAGACAAGGATGAGAACTGGTGTGGTTGACAAATACACTCCATGTGAAAACATGCACTGCAGGGGCACTTCACAAATGTGTTTGCTTACTTTACCTTAGCTTGCATGTGGAAGTATCAAAAAAGTTACTTACATAACAAACAATCACACACTATCAGGACTTCAGCTTGTGTTTGACATTCCTTTCCTATCTTCCAAATGAAAAAAATCTGTTTGCTCTTGGCTAGCTGCTAGTGATATGCCTACATTGATCAGTGAGGGTGACTTCACTAATTGCATTCTTGCTCATAAGCAAATACACTTAATACTGTTCACTGATAAAGCCATAGAAGGAAAATGACAGAAGGGAAACTCAGCAATATACCATAAACACTTATTTTTAGACTATCTCCCGCAAAGATCTATAGCTGTAGGTGTTCAGTGTTTCCATAGACTCACACTGTGTGCCCTTATTGTGGATTTGTTTTATAAGACTGGAATGTGGTAAAAGGGTATTCATAGCTTTTCCAACCCAGGCAAATCCCCAGTGGCAGTAAAGCCACCTCCGAGGTCCAGCAGCGAATAAAGCTGTACATTATAAACAGCCTCATATAACTTCACACCCTTAACTATCATTAAAGCAATTTTTAACTCTTTAGGTAAGCAGTGAGCGTAATGATTGATGCTAAACTGTTCTCCCAAAAATAGCTATACACATACAGTTGTGCTCATAAGTTTACATACCCTATGAGAGTTTATTTTTCAGAGAATATGAATGATATGTTATCATTCACATTCTCTGAAAATGGGCCAAAAAAAAACAAAACTTTCTTTTATTCATAGTTAGTGGTTGGGTAAAATCATTGACAAACAATTGTGTTTACTCTTTTTAAATAATAGTAAACAGAATCTACCCAAATCACCCTGATCAAAATTGTACATACATCAGTTTTTAATACTGTGTATTGCCACCTTTAACATCAGTGACAGCTTGTAATATTTTGCGGTAGTTAGAGATGCTCTTTGTTTTCTCAGGATGTAAAGCTGCCCATTCTTCTTGGCAGAAAGAAAATTCTTAAATTCTTGGGCTGTTTTGCATGAACTGCTCGTTTGAGATCGCCCCAGAGTGGCTCAATGATACTGAGGTCAGGAGACTGAGATGACCTGTCCAGAACCTTCACTTTATTGGCTGTAGCCAATAAAAAATCAACTTGGCCAAAAAGTTTGGTCTCATCACTCCAAATGACTTTGCTTCAGACGGTTTAAGGCTTGTCTCATGTCCTGTTTGGCGTATTGTAAGCAGGATGCTTTGTGGCATTTTCTTTCTCAACCGTGCAGCCCATTTTTTTTCAAGTGCCTCCTTATTGTGCATCTTAAAACAGCCTGACTGTTGTGTATTTCAGCTGAAGTTATTTGTGAGTTTTTTTTTACATCCCGAACAATTTTCCTGGCAGTTGTGGCTGAAATGTTAGGTTCTTGGTTTCAACAGAATCCCTCATTTTCCACTTCTTAATAAGAGTTTAAACACTTTTGTTTGGCATTCTCAATTCCTCTGATATCTTTTTTATATCCCTTTCCTGTTTAATACAGTTCAATTACCTTTTCTGTTTGGTAATACTTTTGCTTTTCCCATGACTGAAATACTGAAACATCAGGGCAGTACTGGATGAGGTATGCAAAGGTCTGTCAGGAGTCCAGTAACTCACTGACCATTTATCCACACACACTGATTACAAGCAAACAGATCACAGGTGAGGATGGTTACCTTTAGCAGCCATTCAAACCGGTTTGTGTCACTTGTGTGCATGTTATCAGGCCAAAATCACCAGGGTAACTTTTGATCAGGGTTATTTGGGTATTTCCTGTTGTCAACAGTAAATGGCTTTACCCAACCACTAACTATAAAAAAAAAAGTTTTTTGTGTTATCATTCATATTCTCATATTCAATAATGGCCCCAAAAAATCTCAAATTCTGCCAAGGTAAATAAACTTATGAGCAATAACTGCATATAAGTACACAACACAGATATAGTGTTTTAAATTATTTTTAAATCATCACAAAATATTTTTATGATTTGTTTCATTGACTAACTGCAACAACATATGTCTTGGAATAAAAAGCTTCATCACTCAAGGGAATGTATTAGCCCATGCTGATTAAATAGTTCCTTTCTTTTCAGTGTTCCCTGTTCTGTATTCCCTTCAGTGCCAGCAGACCGCTGAGTGATGGCCAACTAACCTGCAATTACTGTGACCAGACAACCTCTAAAAACCAGCCTGTAATCATCACTACCAGGCAAAGAGGGGGAAAAGTCCTGAGAGGAACCCACCCCCTGAGACCAAAGGAGGATTGTGAAAAGTGCCCTGCATCAGTAAACAAGGGAGGTCTTCAGGTCTTTAGCGGGCTTCCCCCTGTTTTCAATAGAATCAACCTATGTCAGGAGCACACAACCGCTCCACCAGTGGCTGTTATGATGGCAATGTGGGCACTGTCTCAAAGCAGCTGTGACTATATCCACAAACACAACCTTTTGACCTGCACATTGCAGTTGACAAGCAACATATAGCAATTGTTTTTTTAAATCCACTACTGAATATGTTTCTTAAATGCACTTTTATATTTTGTGTTAGCCTAACTTGAAACCACCAAATACTTTAAGTATTAATGCTGGAATAGGTCTTCTGCCTAATATATTTAGCTTTCTATTTTTCTTTGGTGAGCAAACCTGATTTTTCAGATCATTTAAATTTATAATAGTTAAGCAAATGTAAAATACATATATGTGCTTTTTGGATAGGGTAGTTTTATGGCAACAAAAACAGAATATGTGGTCTTAACAGTCTTGGTTTGATGCTAACGCCTGTGGAACCTTTTATACAACCTGGCGTCCAGGAGACTTAGAATAATATTTTGCTTTCCACCCTTTTGAGCCGTTTAGTCCTTGCTAAAGAAAAAGTCCTAGCTCCAAGAAACCACACACAAGACCAAAAAATCCACAGGGTCAAATGTCTTGAGTGGGCCATTTGCCAGGTATGTTCCACAAGCAGGATGCTCACACACAGACTAGCTCCAAACACACCAGTCTCCAGAAACATATGAAAACAGAAACAAATCCTACCAGGAACACTCCACTGGTGATCCATGAGAATACAAGAGGCTGCTTTTGCACAAGAACACAGTAGATCAGCCAAGAAGATTAGCCTCTGTGCTAAAGGGCGTCATGTAAATCTCCTTATAATTGGCAAGGAAATTTGATTTGACTCATGCTCTGTAAGAGGCCTGTGCTCATTACTGATGCCCAGTTAATGCATAAAGAGAAGTCTGAATAGGACCAATGATAAGATAGGAGATATTTGCTCCAACAGGCCACCATTGCAATTTACACTAAATTTTATTGTTTCTTTACGTCCATTTTTTTTTCTTTTCTAATGCTTTAAGAAAGGCTACAACTCTATAATCCTCCAAAGTGAGTTTCTCAATGGTTTGTTTTTATGTACTTGCAGCCATTCTTACTTTCTGAAAGATAATGACTTTGCAATAATGCAATAATAAAATCTATTCCCTGTCAGAAGTCACTGGCTGTTTTTGTTTTAATATGGATAAACCAAAGTTTTGTGATTGAAATTGTAATTACTGTACAACAAAAAAACAATGTAAAGATGACTTTAGTATATTCTGAATAAAATTTAGTTACTCCATCAATAATTACTTTTTCATTTCTGCCTTATTCCTATTCTGGACTAGTCTTGGCTGTTAAAAGGTTAAGTGTGATAAAAGGGGTGACCTTTATTACTGTCACCTGCAGTGGGCCAAAGTGGTCCCAGCGTGATTAGAGGTAGTTTCAAGACCAAGCGATTTAAGATTGGTTACTAATTTGACAAAATTGGGGCCAGTAAGTAGCATGACGCAGCAGGGCTTGACCCTCTGGTTAATGGCCACATGCAGCTTGTGCCTACAGGGAGCATTAAGGTCACAAGGACTATGCAGTGGCCCTGGCTCCTGAAGACCGTATCGGAGCCAACCACCCGCTTTGTGCTCAGTGGGGACCATGGATGAGCACCATGATCCAAGATCCATTAAAGTGTGACTGATGCCATTCTGTTTGGGTCTTATGACTGGACATCTTGCCCATGGCAGCCTGGGAAATGTTGGCTTAATAAAAGAGACAGACCAACTCCCAGCAGGCTGCTTCGGCCCTCCAGGTTCTGGCCCCCAGACACTGACCTCACAGTGGAATCTACCACGCTGCCAGATTAATTTTTCCATTCCACTAATGGTGATCTCAGTGTATACCAATAACAGATTTAATATGTCAGGCTGTCGGAGCAGTAAATGAATAAAATACTGGCACACCCAGGGTGAGCTGGACACTATTTGTTATTAGTTTATTTAATATGTGAGAATGTGTCTGTATGTACATGTCAATTTCCTGCATAAGTTAGCTCCTAGGTTTTAATGTAAACCATAGCACTTTCTTTGAATAGTGTACATCAGTAGGTATGATCCAGTCATGATTAAATCTGCAACTATAACAGTGGGTGGTATTGAGCTTTCATCACCAACCAATTGTCTACATCTACCACAAGATTTGGTTTAAAAATGATGGGAACAAGGATCAGGATTAGTTTGCTGACCACTAGACTGAGAACAAGGTCTTGTTAGGCCTGCCCTCTGTGTGAAGTCTGTGATAACATATTCAACGGAATTAGTTACTGAGGTAAAATAAAAATAGTTGAGCTAACATCACACGGTTTTGCACACTTGTTTTATAATGTTATGTCATATCCACTGGATTATGACTAGGCTACTTAGTGCCTGAACTGGACCCCAAAAAAACAGCGCTATTAATAATTGGCAATTTTTTAAATTACTTTTAAAAGTAGCAGAAATATAATATTATTTTAGAAGTATTTTCCTGCATTCTTTATTGTATAGTATTCAGTAAAATGTCTCTCTAAGGCTTCTATGCCTTTTGTTTTTAAGAGAATTCCTCCCAGCAGGATAGACTCTGCTTAAGCAGCTAGAGGGTCTCATCCTTGTAAGCCCTGATAAAGGGGTTTCACTCTCCAAATCCTTCTTAAGCTCTGCTATGCTGAGCAGGTACATATGATCATTTTAAGGCCTGGAGGAAGGAAGCTGAGGGTCTACCCCATACTCAGGTGTTCAGCAAAAAAATTACTCCTCGGTGGTTAATGTCCCACCTGCAGAGCACCACATGAGCCAATTGCTCAAGTCGTGGTCACATTTTCGGCTTGGTGCTTCAGGCTATGGCTGCTTTTAGCAGTTATAGTCCTTTTTAATGAATGAGGGGAACCCCACTGGCCCAACGCTGATGGATGTCAAACACATAAAGACTGGAAATGTCACATGATGAAATGCCAGTCGGAGCAGCGATTTGTCTTGTGACGCCATCCAATAATGAGGCTGTCACTGGTCGGATCCTTGATGAGTCAATCTGACACCATGAGTCAATCTGACACGGGGAGAGTGAACTGTAGCTCAAGGAACTGATGCAATGACGAGAGGTGGGCCAAGTCTGAGAGACAAAGCAATTTGTTTAGATAATGCTAATGAACAATCCTGCAGTGAAACAAAATGGTTTAATTGTGCTGGATTCATCTCGTGCTGAGCCACAACGGCTAGGAGGAGGTTACGCTTCCAAATGTAGATTATTGTAATCCTCCAGTAATTACTGAGCCAGATCTTCTCATGGGAGCGGAGAAGCACGTGAGTGGTGTGGATGTTTCTTATTCATTATGTCAGACACTGATGAAGATATGTCACACAGTGCATATCTTTGTGGTAACAAAGCAACCATATAATTGCACTAAAAACTGCTTCACAATAATTACATCACTGGTCTAAAAGTAAGTCTACAAGTGGGTTTTCAATTTGTGAGTTTTTAAACATTAGAAGACAAGATGAATGTAGTCGTAGTTAGTGGTGTTAAATGTATTTCCTGTCTTTTTCCTACAATGATGTTTGCTTTGCTTGATTTCAATGGCTTAAAAATGTAACGCCTCTATTCTCCATCCAAAGCCAGAGAAAGCACTTGGCTGGACCAGCGCTTTCTTGCTTTTGACAGGAAGCTCATGATTTGAAATGTACGCCTCATGCATAATGAATGAGGCTGCACAGGATGTGAGAGCTGTGCATCAACAGAGCACCTGGGCCAAACAAAGATGCCCTTTCTGCCACGGGGATTTGTGCCCTGGTACCCGCTGTCACCATCACCCGCTTACACCCAGCTGCAAAGCATTCAAACTCACCACACACATTCATCTCGTCAAAGTTGACTCCAAAAAGTGACACTGTCCACTCAGACATAAAGCAGCCTTTATGGGGTTATTAACGATAGGCTGAAAGCTGTGGAGAATGTTTAAGGGACAAGTTTGGGACTGTGACTGAGCTTTGTTTAAATATAAGGAATATTCTTCTGCTTTGCACTGGTTTGGGTATTAAATTTGTCACAGGGCAAGAAGCACATGTGTTACAATGTTGCAGCACATTTAACATTTATTTGTGTCTTTTTCAAAAGGTATCACCCAAACCTTATCTAGCAAAGTGCAGATGCAAGGACAAAGAGTGTCAAGTTGTTGATATGCTGGGTTGCACATGCTACAGCAACGGTGCTGAATATTAGGGCTGACCTCTGGGCACCACACAAGGTTGTCTGCTTTTGTAGACAATGCTGATGAGACTGAAAGGAATAATTAGCAACGTCTCGGCATTTATTTAGCTGTGGTCTAAACACATGATAAATGACTCATCTATGCATCCTCCAAGACAAAAAACAAAAAGGCCAGTGGTGGCTACAAACATCCCCACACAACAACAATTTTCTTGTGACCATGTGCTTGAATGTGTGTGAGCAGCGCTGGCCGACTTGGCAGAGAATGACCCAGCAGCATTGTTGCACTGTTCAAGTCTCAAGCATGGCAAGATTTATGCTGATGGGGGTGTGTTGGAATCCAGGCCCTGTCATCTAGGCCAGCTGCATGGGGAACAAAACCAGGCCCAGCTGCAGATATTAGCATGGGCAGGCCCCTTTCCCTCTTCTCCAGGCCCAGTGCCCCTGTCCTACTGCTCTGTCACATGCCCACAGGGCTTTTGTGCCTCGCTTTGTTGTTATGCTAATGACTCAGCCCGCATGAGAGAAGAAAAAAGGGAGATGGTAAAAGTTGATTGCAGGCAAAATTGAAAGAGAGAAATTAAATAGGAAACAAAAAGGGGCCCAAATATAAAAGAATCTTTAATTAATTATTGAGTTCCGTTGAAAAAGTCAAGTCATTGTTATCAATCAAAAGCTAAACCATTGATACACACACAAATGTGCGCACACACAAAATGCAAATAAGCCTGTCTTGTTGTTTGACTTACATGAGAAGAGGCTGGACTGGTTTTAAATGTAAATAGCATTAAATGTGAATGTAATTGTGTAGAGCTGCTCACTCGGTTAGTGACTCTGTGGAAGTCATGTCAGACAGTTCTCTTACCTGGCTGCTTCCTGTGGACCACCGGCTAAAGATTATATGTGACACAGGCCATATGGATTTAGTTACCAGAGTAATAAAGTTTGCAGAATCCAAACAACACTCTTCAATAGCTTTGTCAGCTGTGACAAAGACCAGTGTACAAAATTCAAACACACAATCTGAAACACGAGTATTGTGCTTTACTACAATTTATCAAAGCAACCTAAGTTATGCAATTTAAATAAAATACATAATGTTGCACTTATTATAATTCCCACCTTTGCTGTACAATCCTGTGTGTTTAAGGGGCGCAGAAGGTCTTTTTTGGGTCTGTAACCTCCAAGTCAAACAAGACTGGCAAACATATGTAAAGTATCACAACATCTTTATCATCACTTGATTTAATTAACCATGTCTATTTGCTGGAAGCTTATGTAACAAAGTATATACGTTTAATCTGCCAATTCATCTTAAACTAAGTCCAAACTGCGTTGGCTCCACACCATCTTTCTTTACTTCAGACTCTCTAACAGAGTTATTGTTTTTTTCCACTGCCTGCTACTAGTTGGCAGTGAGCACATCTAACGAGTGCCATTTCAGCAATGTACGACAATGTTCAACAGATGGCTTTGACAAAGAGCACACTTCTGTGTGGTTTCAACATTTTGGCAACTAACATTTGCAAAAAACTAAACTTTATAATGCCACATTTCTCACTCCCCTGACCTCACTTATATTAAATGTATGCTAAGTGTCACATGGATGTTAAATATACACAACTCTGCTCAGACATGAGTAAAGCTTTCACATTTGTTAAGCTGTTCTTAATAATTCAGTGGATTTTAGTGCATGTTCACATAGCCTCAGATTTATTGTTATAAACATGCTGTATTATATGGCACATATTAACCTGTGAATATATTTCTCCAGATATATTTGCATAATTTCATGTTTTGTTGAATGTTTTTACCACCATAGATTTTCTCTCATTTTTTTCCCACTTCTTCTTTCCATCTGTTGTTTTCTTCCACCCCCTGCCGCCTCAATAGTTAGCGCCTGTAAATAAACAGGTCATGACACTTAACTGAGATAGCAGCATGACCTTAATGTACAGTAGTTTGACTTTTAAACCCCGGCCTCACAATTAGATTAAGCCCTTCGATGTATCACTCATTGACTGTTTATTGACCTTAGATAGGCCACTGGGATAGAGAGAAATCCATGTTCTAAAAGCATGCTGAGACTAAATTCAATCCATGTCCTAATTCAGAGGTATTTATCTCTTGGCGTCAGCCAGGGACACTTAAGTCTTGTGGGGTAACGTTTGTCAAAATAAATTTTCCTGTGCATGACTAGTGGGGAGTGACAAGTGTGTATTTAATAAACTATGATTTGTTTACTAGCTGAGCACTTAAGACCACAGACTCTCAGGACACGATGGTTCAGACATTTAAATGTATGTTCGAGATGCAGAGCCACTGCTTATGTGAATGTGGCTCCTGGACATTCATTATACTGAGTGCATTTGTTGGGTCATATTTTTGATACTGTGGAAGACATTAGTAATTCTGCAATTCTTTGTTTTTTAGGCTTTAGACAACCAGATAACTTCTAATGTAGGACTCATGGTGTGAAAAGAAGGGCGAGAACTGGCTATTTGTGTTTGGTTAACCACAAACCCAATCAAAATGCAAAGTCAGAAGTTGGTTTAAGATTCCCTTGACCTCTCCCTCTTTTATTTCTACAACATACAGTAACTGTGGACTATTCGCTTGCTCTGACGCTGTCCTTTAGACTGTCAGCCCATGGTAAGAATTTTCTTAAGTTACTGATAAGACTAGAGCAGAGTCTCGTCACTAATTCCCTTATAAAACACCTCCGCTCACCTGATGACATAAGAGCAACAGCTTTTTCACTGTGACCTCATGTAACCTTATTCTAGCTCAACATCAGAATAAATGTCCTTTAAACGTGAAACGTGACCATGAATGACATCATCAACCTGTCCTCACCCCGAAGGTTTGATTTATAAAGGAAGTGAGAATTGCTGAGCATGAAGAAAGAAAAGCACAAAAACAACTTCTGTTGCTTATAGAAGTTTCAAGCATAATTTGAAAAATCTGAAACATATCTTGGTAGGACCCTTACAGTGCCATCAAACACTTCAACAGGCCAAAGAATCAGGAGTCTACTGAGGGACGTTTTAAAGCAAAGCTCATTAACGTACATTACTAACTGCCTAAAATTGTGTTTGTTTTATTGCTGTGGTGTTTGGTTTGTTTTCTGTACTTGACAACGGTGGTGTTTACATGATGTCTGTGCAGCATCAAACGCAACATGGACACATTTATCATGGGACACTTTGGTCTTAAAGTCCCCTGCTGCAGGAGGACAAATTTCCTTAAGGATGATAGATTTTGTTTGCAAAAAGAGTCACGCTTTTGGTTTTGATAAACAACTTAAGCCCTGGAGGATATGCAAGAGACATTCTTGGATGAGGCCTAGGGATGTTTGCACATTTCTCTGACGCTTAAAAGTGAGTCAACGTAGAACACGTTTACTGTAAAATGTAAAAAGTGCTGAGTCTTGGATTTTGTCAATTCATCCCAGAGCTAAAATTTACACATTCAAAAAATGCTGTTACAAGCGTTTGGATTTGGAGCAGAAATGTGTTAATGAATGGAATGTAAATGGATAATGGTTTATGTTTTTATGGTGCTGTTGTGTTGGACCAAACAGGGGCCTACTTTTGCTGGCAGCAGCCTTTTATTGGGATTCAGTGATAATTTAAAAGCCGGACTTGTGCGAAAAGTTAAATTAGTGAGAAGTCTCAATAAAAGGAAATCAATTAAATGTGCGTCACGTTTGAGTGGTGCAATGGAAACAGAACACATCAATTACATATTGGAGATAAATCAAATCCTCTTATTTTAGCTGGTTATGTCAAGAAATAAAGTGTTTTAGGGACGTGTGTGAGCTTGGTAGACAAATTACACAAGGTTCACAAAGTAAACACACTGGAGTCTCAGGTTTTTGAAATATTGCCTATTTATATAACAACTTGACCTTTTGCCTTTAAAACAGGTAGCTGTGAAACAGAATTGATTGAAGTTAAAGGTTTTATCTAAAGTCTAGTGCATCAGTCTAGAACCATATTGCTCTGGGGGAGGGGGGTAAAAACAGTGAACGATAGTACTCAGAGGTACAAGTGTCTGATTGGGCACTCAACAATGATTGTGGTCTGAACTGTTTCACAAAGCCCAGAGCCAGTTTGTTTAAAGCAAGCTAATCCAACCGTGGAAGCAGGACACTGAAATTGCAGGCCTCCCGAAAGGTGATCTGGCGGCAACGATCATTGTGAAAGTCCCAAGTTTACATAAGAAAAATAAAATTATGAGGAACTAAAAAACAGTCCTGTGCATTTACTCTTGATGGCACAGGTTTTGGTTATTGCGTTAAAAGATGCTGTTAGTACACAAACAGAATTTAAAGAGAGAGGAAAGGTAGATTTTTTTATTATTGAAAAATTAACTAAAAGGTCAAAACTTAATAACACTCCTAAAAAATTCTTCCATACTGGTGTGACTCAGTTTAGTTCAGCTTGGTCAATTGGAGCTGACAGTCGCAAACTGAATGTCTGCACCATCCATGTGCTAATCAGCAGTGTCTGTGAAAAAGCGCCATATGGATTTCAGAGCGTGGTGCTGAGGACTTCCATGGCTCAGCTCGAGCATGTGTAACACCTTTGCCAGTCCTGTCAGTTCCAGTTCCAGGACAGGCCGGCCTAAATTCTTTCTGATTGGCTATTGGGAAGTATAGGAGACTCTAAATCACTTCTACACTCTGCATGTTTGCTTTTTTTCATGTTCATGTCACTACAACATTTGATATACCTGCTGCTATTTTCTGATTTAAATTTACTTCAGCCACAATTACTTAAAGGACAAAAATATAATAGTCTTTAGTCTCGTTGTTACAGTGTCATCAATCAAACTACAATTTTACAAGAATTGGGAATTGATTAAAAATTATTTACGCTTTATAGCTTTTTGCAATTCCATGTTTGAGTGTAAAATCCAGTGAGTCAGCAGCTTTTCTATTGGAAAAGACTGTATTTGGAAAAATGTGTATCTAAAAAGCAAGTAAAGTTGCGCCAGAAACAGGAAACATTTAAAATGCAACTGTTTCAATTTGGAGCCTACAGTATGCAAGGTCAAGGGAGTGCCAAAAGCAGATTTGTGATTAAACAATCTTTGTCTGACCTTTCTGTACTGATATGGGGATTTTGTTGTTTGGCAGATTGATGATATGGACTTGGAATTACTGGATGTAGACACACCGTTCATATAAAGGTGTGTAGTTTCATTCTCACACCATTCCTGAGCATTTTCATTAATGTGTATATTTACAGGAGCCAGGCCAACTGGGCAGCTCACATTAATGAAGCCCCTGGAACAACATTGGTTTTAATGAAGCATGCAACCCCCAGTGTTCTTCAAGCCACTGTTTACCTTCATCCCTAATTGTAATGGAATTCAAATGCTTCATGTTTACAGTAGCTGGCTCTAGAGGTAAAGAAAACCATAAATGTTACAGTGTTTGCCATTAGAATTACTGTGTCTAATCATTATGCAGTAAAAGCCATTCTATCTGTCACATAGGACAGTTAAATGTAAGTGTAACAGACTCATTTGTGTGCCATTTCACTTTGTATTTAAGTACATATAACATAGTCTTTCTGAGGAAAATTTGGGGGACCACTTCCTACACTGATTGAGTTACACCAAGGGGCGTAAGTTAAGACTGTTATCATCCGGTGATCCGTCAGAGCAAATGGGACATCTTCTATGCACAGGAAATGCATGCTTTCCACATGAACTGAACAGTCAAAATGTCTTAGACGTCTTCTGGGTAAGTGGTCTGTCCAATGAATGGTGAAAATGAAGGCAAGTGAATAAGTATTGTTTGGTCTGCAATCTGTCTTCAAGAGACACAATGCGTCTTTGATTGTCGTCTATGTGGCCTCTACATCCAAGTTCAATGCCAAAGGAATCAATAGGGGCCCGCTTGTCAGAGGTCAAATGAGTGGGAGGAGAAATGGGAAATGGATGTGTTTAAGGGGTCAGAGTGACAAATATAAGTATGCAAAATAACGGCAAGTTATTTATGATTTTACCAACGTTAAACAAATCTGTTACTCCTAAAAAATATTCACTACAGGCCACAATGTAAAATGTGGTAAAAGAGTATGGTCCAGGTCCATATGGCAACTTTCTATTGAAAATAAATGGCAGCCATTTTAACTGGAATTGGCAACTTGGGACTTCAGTTACACTTAAAAAAAAGGCTTTTGCACTGGTCTCAAACGTCTATGTGGTTATTTCCATTGCTGACATTT
This sequence comes from Neodontobutis hainanensis, assembly GCA_024349245.1. Classification (NCBI taxonomy): domain Eukaryota; kingdom Metazoa; phylum Chordata; class Actinopteri; order Gobiiformes; family Odontobutidae; genus Neodontobutis; species Neodontobutis hainanensis. Next base: position 273,009 of record JALDNG010000268.1, read on the forward strand.
TTGGATGTCATCTCAGGGCTCAAAGATCATGGCTTATGGTTTATATCTTTTTTATTTGTTTGAATATTTCTTGTCATATTTAGTGCTAACTGTGTCCATAGTCATCTCCCTCTTTGTATTAAAATAAAAGGTGTCTCTTAAACTAAATGCAACATTCTAGTCTGATTATGGGTAAGTAGTCTAAAAAACAATTGAATGCCATCTCTTAAAAGGTTTATAATTGTACCTTAAGTATACAAAAATGCTCCACACTCCCTTCATGAATCACTCATGGGTGAGGATGAATCCTTCTGGGTGTGAGCCGAGCCACCTGTCTAAGATTTTCTGCGTCTGAGACAGTTGGCGCCTTGCCACTGCTCAGCTGTCTGAAGGACAAAAGCAAAAAACAAAACACTGTTACTTACTTATCTGTATGGATGTCTGTTAACCTCCCATGTACACTGGTCATAATACAAATGATTTGAATATAATACTGAGCAGGGATCTTTGTAAATGTTATCAAAGGCGAGTTCTGACCCGTGCTTTCCCTCATAATCAGATGTGACAGATGAAGAATCAAATAGAAGGTATGTGAAAGGGTGTGTGCATTTGTAAGTTTAATTATAGTGTCTCTGTAACTAGATCTATATTTGAGTCACATACAGTATGAGTGCAAACACTGTTCTACAGGGGAAATTGGGTATTTTTTTTAACATGACGTGTAATGTGTGACAGGAAGGATTTGCGTCAGGAAACCGTCAGTGGATTCAATGAATAAAAATACAAGGTGAATTTTATTTTCCTTCTGAATGTGGGTCCGAATGCAGCGTAGGCAAAAGAGAAGCCACAGTTTATCCATGGCTATACCTCGTACAGACACACAGACGAGTCACTGACTAAACGGTTGAGAGATTTAAAGCCTCTATACATGTCCATTTTAGCCATGAGCGCAACAGCTAAGCAAATATCGTTTTGTACATGTAAAATTACTTGTAACTGTAAAACTGTGTTAATAGACACCAGTTTGGTTTGGCTGCAATCACTGCTTTCTTTTCGTTTTTTTGTTTTTTTCTATTGTCTGGAGCTCAGATAATAGTTTGAGCCTCCAGTCCACACTTGGATAAACTGTGTGGGACTTGTGGAGGAATGGCTCATTGCACTGCCATCTGAAACGAGGAAATGTAAAACACATGAAACACTCAGTAATTATTGTCTATGAGCTGTGGTGAAGTTACGGGAGGTTAACTTTCTGATGGTTTGTTAAATTACAGCTGAACTCACTTTGTTGTAGGTCTGTTCATTTGATTTATTAGTTTAAGAACATGTTATCTCATCTTTTAAAGCTTGTAATATGTTTTCTATGCAAATTAACTTATTTTATTAATTCTTTTTGGCTGTGTATTTACTTCATGTTATTTTTTTGCCCCCAATTTTTATATTTATACACACTGCACTAATTTTACAGCAGCACTGATGAATGACTTTGTCATTATGAAAAACACAACTTGTGTTTGAGCAAAGTGAGCAGAAAAACATGAATGGTGCAGCAGCCAATCTTTTACTTTCACTGTTTTAATCACACTAATTGTTTTATTTTTGTATATATAACAAATCTATAAATATAAACACAACTGAACAGAAACCTGTCTATGTCTGACTCACCCTTTAATGGAATGTGTGGACTGTGAGACAAAGCCATTTCATCACAGCCTGCACAGACCAAAAGCCGTCTGAAGTTCATGCAAAGTAGTGCTGTTTATCAGTCCACACACCACGGGCTGTCTGACCGAGGCCTGCTCCGATGTCAGGCTCAATTTCATTTCCATACTGATTGGTGCCACTTAACTTGGGCCTAAAAAAAGTCATTATATTTAGCAGAGAAAACATAAAAGAAAGCATACATTTTTTTTTTTTTTACAATTTACATTAAACTCTTATGGGACATCAAAGCAACATGAGTATTTCAATGCTATTTGTGGTTCCCAAATTGGAGACAAGACCATGTCATGTGAATGTGGTTTATTACTGGTACTTTTTGATTCAGAGTAATCACATTGCACAGGCAGTGTATTCACAGCAGCACTCCACATTCTGTTGATCAACAGACTAAACACTTCTAAAAAAGTAATGCAATGTGAAATCTAAATGTAATTTTATAAGAGACAATAGAGGAGCTATAACATCTAATGAGTTACTCTACTACATAGTCTTAAAAGATTACAGAGGGACTGACAAATGCCTTGTCTAGTTAAGGTCACCCACTTGACATCCCCTTAAGCTTGTGACTCCCAAAAAAACATTACTGACTACATAGCTGCTCATCATATTGTTTACAATAGCTATATGTTTTGTAAAACAAGCTTTTGCGCTTAAATATTAGACTTAAATATTTTACACAATTGGTATTTTAATCAACCAAGATGTTTTTTTTAACCTATAGTAATATGGTTTGTCTATATCATAGCAAATATTTCAATGCAGAGTCCACGTTGTTTCTGCTGGTTCTGGTGCAGCTGATACAATCTGTGTTTGGTGACAGACAAGCGAGATGCCGCCTGGATCAGAGAGACGATGATAGCTGCATAATCCACAGATCAAACAGACAGACATTCCTAGATGAGCACCGTCCATCCTCCTGCACTCCACCTGTATGTCACTACGAGCAGGTTTGAAAGATAAAACTTTAATAATAACTTTGAGTTGCATTTGTTGCATACTTGTTTTAGCAATTTCCCCAGCCAATTTTGTCCATTGTATGACGCGGCAGCAGGACAGGTGCAGATATAGTTCAATACTTAATAAAAGTTAATAGTGACTGATTTTGAGGCAAATTTGAGAAATACGTGTTGTTAAATGAAAAATTATGAAGATTAAGATTCACAATTCATCAGTTCAGGAGATCAAATAGTTCATAGGTAAAACTTTACTGACAGTTTGTTGATTGAAATAGATGCGTGTGTCTATGTATTTGCTTAGCCATAATTTAGCTTAATACAGTTGCCAAGTTTTTGTTACTTACTCTACTTAACTTCTGAAAAAAAAAAAAAAAACTATTAGTGTCATTGAGCTGTTGTTTTTGCTGAAAGGGGTGTGTGTGTGTGTGTGTGTGTGTGTGTGTGTGTGTGTGTGTGTGTGTGTGTGTGTGTGTGTGGAAGGGGGTCCTTACAATATGTGTATTTGATTATATATTATATTTCTCAGTGGGGCTAACTGGTATGACCAATATTTCGTATTAAGGCAAGGCCAGGCAAATTTATTTATATAGCACAATATACACTGGGTTATTCAAGTGTTTTACAGAAAAAAAAGACAAAAAAAAAAACATTTAGAATAAGAAACAGGGAAAATTTTAAAATTTAAATGAAAAGTTTAAGAAAAAAAAATCAGTTACTGAATGTAGGCGGAGCTTAATAGTAAATTTATTAACCTCTTCTTTAACATTGTTAAAGTTGAGGCTGTTCCAGATTTTTGCTGCTGAAACTTAAACACTGCTTCACCAGGTTTAGTTCTAACTCTGGACACGAGCAGAAGGCCTTTCCAGATGTTCTCAGAGTCTGAGAAGGTTCAATATATTTTGGTGCTAAACCAATAAGAGACTTGTAAACCGAGAGGCGTCTGGCTGCAGGCTCCACTGTCATGTACATCCACTGTACGGAAAAACAATGTATGCGCATGGAAATGCTTCAAAATAAAACAACTTCAAAATAAAATACCCACTCTTTATTTAAATTGGGTCAAGGTTAGGATAAATTCTGTAGGACAGCAGGGGCTATATGTTTTTTTGTGAATGTCATGTTGACAGTTAAAATAATGTTAAGCATGTTTTGTTCTTGTGATTAAACTTTTAACTACCCACTTCTGGCTGTGATGTATACCTCCTCCTTCATTACTCATTCTTTTAATGGAAAAACTTGTGATGCTTCACTCTTTCCTTCATTCATTCAATTATTTTATATAATATGCACACTAATTTTACATTACAATCTGTGTTCATTAAGTTTATTTTCTTGGAAAAAAGACAAAAATAATAATAATACAAGGGTCATCAAAATCCTCGATATCAATACAATCTTAGCAACATTCCACATTTACCAGTCATTTCAATGAGATGTTAGTGTGGTCCTCTCAGGTGCAAAAGCTTGTAAAAAAAACTTACAACAGTGAGTTCTTCACTCTTTATATAATTAATTGAATTATTAGAGAACTATTATAAAAGGCATATGCTTTTTGATGAGGACACACTAACTTTTTTAATCATTAGTGAATGATTTACACAAGATACATAACAATGTATAGCCTACACAAAAAATATGTAAAATGGTGTATAATATTTTTAATATAAGAGTGGTTATTACATATTTTGAAGCGTTTCCATGCACATACATTGTTTTACCATACCTGACAGTGGAAGTGCCTAACAGTGGAGCCTGCAGCCAGACGCTCTTGTGTAAACCAGCAGTAGAAGAGCCACTGCACAGATTTTAAAACATGACTGATGGTTGTACTTCCTGGTTTTGGTTAGAACCTGAGCAGCAGCGTTCTAAATAAACTGCACTGTGTTAACCCTCGACTTGAGAGACCAGTCAGCAGGCCGTTACAGTAATCTAACCTGCTGGAGATAAAAGCATGGATAGGTCTCTATAAGGGGGTCATTACTGATAATAAGTAAATATAACGTTTTACTGTAACGATAAACGGGCAGAAATGTACTTTTTCTTCTCTCTGTAAACATTGTGCATCTGCGTGTGATGCAGTCTCTGGTCGTTGTTGGAAGTGTGTGTACGAGCTTGTGCAACGAGAATGAGTAAGCAGGCTGCAACTGCCACTAACAACCTGGACTGTCGCTCGTCTTTAGAGATTTCTAAAACCTCTGTAATGCACCTTTAAGCAATAGGAAGTCAGTAAGCTGCTGATATACAACTATTTTAATTACTTTCTCTAAAAATGGCAGGTTTGATATGAACTGATAGTTGTTGAGCACTGTAGCATCAAGACTGCTCTTCTTTAGGAGAGGCTTAATGACAGCAGTTTTTAAAGCCGATGGAAATATTCCAGACTGTAAAGAATTATTGACTATACCAGTGAGTTGTGGTAACAAAAAGCTTATTACTGATTTTAGAAATTTAGTAGTTAAAACATCGAGGCAGCAGGTGGATGAACTCAGGCTGACAGTTTTTTCAACTGTTTTGTCATTAATGGGTGTAAAATTAAAAATTGGCTCAAAAAATTGGCTCAACCGGAAGGTAGTAGGTTCGATTCCCGCTCGCCCCACAGTTCATACTGTCGTTGTGTCCTTGGGCAAGACACTTAACCCACCTTGCCTCCAGTGTCCATAGCACTGGTGTATGAATGTGTGTGACTGTAGAGGTGTGTTTGGTGGTGGTAGGAGAAGGTTGTGAGCGCCGGTGGGGTGATTGGAAGCTCCATGTAAAACACTGTTGTAAACCACTATGTGATAATTATCTGTGAAAGGTGCTATATAAATAAATTACTTACTTACTTATTTACTACTTAAGTGACTGATAATATCTGACTTGATACAATACAGAACAGGAAACACAGCAAAGTTCAAAATATAATATTTGAATTACCTCTAAAGCCTTCCCTCTGAACAATGCCACTATTATGGCAAAGATACAGTTAAACATGCATTTAAACAAACAAACACAGAGGTCTTTGTGTCCAACTATCTATTACAGCAACTCCCATCCCATGTTAAGACAAAAGGTTTTAAGAGATGCGGGATTAATACCCTGTGCACACGCTGTGTAACTTGTATGTCAACTATTTACAAAGATCCCCCTCATCTATAAGCTTTACCTTATGTCACCACAGATGTGTTTACACTGTAACTGCTGCATTCTCATGCTTTAAAGATTGCATTAAGCAAATTTGTTATTTGCGCCCAAAGTCAACAGATCATAGAGATTTAAAGTAGCTGTTGGCCATTTTGTAGTAACCGTAACCCTTTCTTTTTTTAAGTAAACAGAACAAACAATTTGCATATGCTTAGAATAGCCAGGTCTACGTTAGTGTCTATAGTTCTAATCATGTAAATCTTAACATAACAATAACAAATGTGGGAAAATTTGTTCAGTCCAGCCTTTGTATAATCTACATACAGTTTTAAAATGTAAAAATCTTTTAATGTGTTCTATAAATTGAGAAAAATGGACACTAACCCTTTCAAAGTTTCAAATTATCATCAAAAGTAACATACATTTTCTCAGTGGCTTGTTGTTAATACCAGACCATTGTCCCTTGTTGCCTACTATCTGATATAGAATATCTCCAGAGGCAATGGAAAAGAGTTTGTAGCCACAAGGCGTGAGGAGTGAGTGTATGCGGCTTTATATACATAGGATTAGTACAAACATTTCGTTTTATTACCCGACAGGAACGAGTCAGGCTTGTGTTGTTTTATATGTTTTAGTTTTATGTACGTTTTTCTTTGTATAAAAAAAGGGGAAAAAAAACAATAAAAACCCTCCAACCATTAAGAAAATTTAAAAAAAGGTAAACGCAAACCCCATGTAAATTATGATACCTTTTCTGTCCCATCTGTGGTATAGAGATTAGTTCACCCCCGCTGGGGATCAACTCCAGTCACAGTCTATGTACCGGTCCCAAGCCCAGATAAATGGTGAGGGTTAGCGTCAGGAAGGGCATCCGACATAAAAACATTGCCATGCTGGAGCACCGGTGCAGAATCTGCTCTGCCATGTCCCTCATTTAACAAAAGAAACCTTAGAAAGCTTTACTCCTTGCAGTATTTATCTACCTTTGCAGAATTCTTCCTCTTGAAAGCTAGTTTTTTTTATCTAATTATGTAAACACAGCATAAAAACACTTGCATTAAAATTGATTTTGGAAGGAGACACGCTGCTCACATTACAGCAGTCAGTTTAAACTGCTAATTATTATGTGTCTAGCACAAATTTTTAGGTTTCGAGGTAAAAAATAAAAAGACTGTGCGTATGCTTTGAGTGCAGGGGGATGTAAGGGATGTGGTACATAATCTCTCACAATAGCTGAAGTGTCCGCAAGTCCTGCCTAAGTGTACTCAGCAGACTCACTCCGGTCTGGTTCATATTTAAAAAAGCAAAGCAGGGAGGGACGCAGTAGCCGTCATTTTCACTAGAATCAACACCTGTGTTTAAACAGTGAGGAGAAAACGACTTTTCACTCAAAAGAACATTTGTCTTCAGGTTGATTTGTGTGCAAACCGCTGAAGAAACACTGTGGCCACTGTTCAAGACAGATCAGTACAATGATATACAGTAGATGCCTTGGAATAAAACTCTGTAACACTAATGTTCTTACGGATCACAACAACTGACTCCCCAATACATAGATGCCTTATTCTTGTAAATGTGTGTGGTTATTTGAAAGAATTATTGTTTAAAAACATTACAAATTTACATATTTTGTATTACAATTTCTAGAATTCAAAATTCAAAAAATTCTTTTTTAGACAACCAAGCTATAATATAATAATAATAGTGTGCCATTTCAGTTTTCGCTCACACTTGAGAGGTGATTTTTGCTGTTTAACAATTTCAGAAAAGTGACACCAAGCTGCTATTAAATACATTTTTACAAATTTGTTTTGCAAGTGATGTAAACATGTAAAACATTATTATAATTTTTTTTCCCAGTATACAATCAACATGCTTGCAATTTTACAAACGCCTTTCTGTTTTACATTTTCCTTTTGGGGGGGTTCATGGGTATCTTTCGCTCTACAGAGTATCTCAGGTCTTAAAGTCATCTCTTTGTGTACGAATTGTACAACGTGTTGGAAATAAACATTCTGTCTTCAGCTGGATTTAGGCCTTGACTGCTGTTTTAAGAGTTCTCAATAAGAGTAATAAATTGGGCCTAATGGCAAATTTTAGCTGAAATCCAATCCTCCACTATTTACAAGCCATGTGGGAGCCTTTAGTCAAACTGCGTCAGGCACTTCCACTGTAGAAAAGAGTCTTTTAAATTAATATCTTTTCTAAAAGTTGCATGTTTTCAAAGCAGGGGTCATGTGAGTAAAGTGAAGTTTACCCTGTCTAACACCTATGTTGATTTGTGCTTTTAGGGTCACGTCATAGGCCAAAAAACATTAGTGAGAGAACTGTTAATTTCACATATAACCAAGTTTACTCGTTATTACAGTTTAGCTCTCCTCCGTCTGAGCTGGCCGTTCCTCATTTAACGCTGTCTCGTTTGACAGTGTAACCCTCAGTCCATGCATCAGCAGTGACGTGTTCATGATTAATGGTAATCAGGATGGATTTAGTGTGTGTTTATTTTATGGCACTGTTGGCAGAGTGCATCTAGAGGCGCTCTTGTTGGCAGCGGGATGTGGACTGGGGAATTTGGACCCTGTTTGCCTCAGTATTCAACAAGAGTTGTGTTGTCAGTCTTCAATGACTGCAAATGTTTCCTGCTCTTCCAAAACTCACCCACCTTTTTGATTTTCACAATTACTAAGCAATAAATAGATTTCCACTAATTTAATTCCACTGAAGTATTCAATTCAATAAATGTATAATGCATAGCAACATAGCTTCCAGCTGCTTGGCACTGGGTGACACTAGGAGCTCCAAATGTCCCTCACAGTGAAACACTGCCACCATGTTGACCAAGTGCATTACAGAGTTTTTTACTAATGCTAACTGGAAATATAAACCATGCTGGTTACCTTCTCTCAAGAGACCTCACACTGTCTTCAAGATGCTCTGTTTACTGCAGCTGTATTTAAGAAAAAGTCAAGTCTGAATGCAAGGTTGAAGAACATATTGCATTTCACTTCCAACATTTGTAGGTGCCAATATTTGCCCAGCCCTGCCCTTACGAAACAAAAAATAACAGAAAAGCATCAGATAAAATCCCAGTGTGCATTGTATCTGCCCTGTTTACACTGACGGATTCCCTTACAACCTACGTTAAATGTAGCCCTCCATGTTATTTCACCACAAAAGTAAGAAAACAATTACTGAAAATGAGGCAGAGTTGAGAGGAGGCTTGTGTGTAAAATAACAAAGACGTGCGACTGTTTGGATCTGATAAGCCCTGTTGAGTGTTTCCTCTAATGCTTCTGAAAATAAACAGCTGGGTTGATGAGGTGAATGGAGGCTTGGTTTGGCTCCTGACCGCTGCTGCAGCCGGGGAGCTTGTTTTAGGGGCTGGTCCATGCTGCGAGCAGTAAAAGCCCCCTCACCCCCCTCACCCCCACCCCCCACCCGCATCGGCAACACAGGCGCCGTGTGAGTTAAACAGGTTAGTGTGTTGTGAGCACAGGCTGTCTGAACCTGCTGTGAAACACGCTCTTTCGAAGAAATAGGAGACGAACGGGACACGCGGAATTAAAAATGCCACAGAACACACACACGTTCGTCCAACATCCATGGGTTACAACAGCATCTCTCATCGGCAGGAATAAGTCAGAAAAAGCTAAACGAAGCTGACAAAGAAAATTTAGGTACATTATATTGTATATGTATATTTAGGCTACATCATAACAGTAAAATTTACATGATGTTAATCTGTATGCTGTTTTTCTTAAATGTTCTGCTTGTGTATTATTTGCTATTATTATTATAATATTGTCTATATCAATTCGTTAAAAATGTTCCTGATGCAAAAAGTTATCTATATAATTGAAAATTCCATTCTTACATTTTCATAGCTCGGTTTGTGGGCTCACAAATTTTTTTTAAATCTTTCTAGGCTTTTTTTCTGTTCACTGCTCATCTGTTGCACACTACTCTAGCGCTACTAGTGGTCACAAAGTGCATGTGCCGCCATGGCCCGAGTGATCCAGTGTCCAGGTCCAGACCTGTCTATGTGTCTGTTCTTTCTTTCCACATTTGAAATGAGCAGCCAGGCTGGGTTTCACATGTGAGTGCCACTGAACCACCCTAAGGTGTGTATGATGCATAACCCACTGACTGCTGACCTCACGCCTTAAAATACTTCTAAAAATAGACTTTTAACATGTCTGGATGACCAAACCCATACAGGACCAACGCCTAGCCACAGCCTACCTGGACACACTCTTATGATTTAAATTTACTGAAGACTTTGTTAGTTTAAAATGAAATAAACAGTATTTTGTTTTTGCAAATGTCCCATTATCAGAACGTATCCTGTTGAGAGTCTAAGTAAAAGGATGATCTAACTTCCTTGGCATTATCAGCTCATCTGGGTGACTGTGCTAGACAGAGGGAATGTGGGAATTTCACCTCCAAACAGGTAAAGACATGAATTTAGCCACTGGCATAACAAGAACCTGAATTCATTCATAAAAACCACAGGAAACAAAACATTCTTTATCTTCCGACCTGCTCCCATTACTTTTGATCTGCTTCTAAAATCATCAATTTCACATATTTTGTAAATTTCAAGGTACAAGGAATGATGTTATGCTTTGAAAATAATAAAGCAAAGTTACAAGTGACATTGACGAACAAACCAAATGGTCATCTGAGTCTGGACTGAGGCCGAGAAAAAAAAACTCCAAACAAAGAAAATGTCTCCCAACAAAATTATCTTTTTCCTTTTTTTTTTCCTTTAAAGACTACATGGTGGATGTAGCTCACTAATGGGCAGTGCCAGCTGACTGGGGAGAACTGATGATCAGCGGTTAGTAATAGTGTAGTGCTTCCAGCAACATTATTTTGAGGAAGCTTGGAGCCTTGGTTTGGCTCTGATTGCTCATTTGAGTTCATGGGCTTAAATAAAGATACTTAATCACAAATGCTCGGTGGAGATTTTCCCGGACTTAGCAGGACTGAGCCAAGACCTCAGGCAGTCACATTTCTGGATTGGTTGAAAAATATTTCCCCCTCAGATTACTGCATGAGTCACAAAAACAACTGCCTGGGGGGAAATATGATACACATATCAATTAGATTTTAACACAACATCAGGCTGATGCCAACGTTTTGTCAGGTTTAAGTTAACTTATTGCATATGTCAACACATGGATTATTAAACCATATGAAACACAGGTAAACCCTTACACCTTTTAGATAAAAAATAGGCTTATATTTCTTAGAACACTGCCTAAAATTGACCTTTTATGAATTGGGGTCAATTAAATTTAACGAGACATTTTGGTGGTCCGTTTTTATTGTCCTGACACCTTCTAGAAGGCTGTTTACTGGGAGACCAAGCTCTGCCCACACCATATAAAAGTGGCTTAGCACACCTGGAAAATAAAATGTTTTTGGAAAGGCCTTGTCTTCTAGTGCAACATAAAATCTATTACTTTTACTCATGACTAATTGGCTCTTAACACCTTTTTAACAAACCCGAGTACCGGGGTTACACAGAAGTTCTTATAAATGGACGAGAATACAATACAACTTGTAAATACTAGCTTAGAAAACAACTGTGTTTATTGCAATGTCCAGCTTGACTTGTGTAATAGAGGAGCATTAGAGAGGGCTGCTGACATTTCAATTTGGCAGTACCACAAAATGACAAGTCACGGTACTCATCATGTATTTAGTCTCCCATGACGTGACCCCTGCTATACTTGACTATCTTTAAAATCAACTGTTTCAAAAGTCACATTCAGTAAGCCATAGCCAAATATAATGTTTATTTTGTAGTTTATTTTTAGTGTGTGACGCATATTAACACATACTAGCATGTTCAGATATCCAACCAAACCTGTTCTTGGCACAGAAAATAAGTCGGTTTCACAGAAAAGGAATTTACCTTTGTACGGGATGTTGGCGTATTAGCTTTCACCCAGGCGTCTTACGAAGCAGTCAAACCTGTGACTGTCTACAGTTCACACATGGTTTCATTCATTCACTCAAGACATATTTATTGACTTATACTTTTATATTAAATGTGGACACATATACTGTAATCACTATAGTTATTGCTCGACATACACTGCTGGATGTGTATGTCATTTATTTAAGTAATTATCAGTTTTTCTTCTGTTTTACCAAAAATGGAGGGATAGTAAAAGCCTATCAGTTCTCTATCAATAAAAGCAGTACTCAATTGATGAACTAGCTTTAGGGCCGAGGTGCCTAATAAAGGTTGTCAGAAGCAATCATATTTCAAGTATGTGAGTGTTACTATTACGGACTTCTTTTACAGTGACATGTACATAGAGCTTGATGAACAAAGGGTCTATTAAAATGTACAAGTGCAGGTGAGTGGCTCATCGCACAGTTGAGGGGCCAGCTGTCATGCCGCAGCCTCGGACCCAGTGGATTGTTAACACCCCATAGTGAGACCTGTTGCCCCGGGCTATTAGTCATCCTGACAAGCATACCGTATGTGCCAATCTCTCTGGTCATGACACACTTGTTTCCACAATCTCCCGAGCTTCACAGAGCCAGCCGGCTCTGGTATGTTCCTAACACATAGAGGGAAGATTGACAAAAAAGCACTGAACCAAAACAGGCACCTATCATTTATTCATGAATGAGGCCTTTTACCGAGGTGTTTTACAGCACATTAAGGGGGACCATTGATGGCACTGAACGTTTAAGGAGCAAAATGCAATTTGAAGTGTGTATGTTCACTGACCTTCCTACACAAAGGACATTCTGAACATGTGGATTCATCTTCAACTTTGCAAGAAGAGTCAATGCTGCTATAAACATTCAGTCAATCTGATTTATGTTGCCAGGGATACACTTCATTTGCAGAGATTTCAAACAGCTGTGGGACTACTAGGATTTGTCCTTTATATCTTGCTTAGAAATTCACATTAAAGGAGCTGCTGCACTAAAAGAAGCTCATTCTTGTCTGTGGCATTGTTCTAAATGGTCATTCCAACGTGTTCTTTAAGAGATACACATCCCCATATTGTTTGATGTTTGCCATTGAAAACTCAACCAGCTGCAGGAAAATAGAAACAGTGATTTAATATAAGACAAAGCAACAATTCTGCACACTGTGAAAGCCATTATGAGCTTTCTCTTCTCTTTCATCATGTCCAGGATTGGAGGCCTCACACCGGCTGCTGAAAAAGGGGATTGTGATCAACGAATCAAACTACAGCCCATAGATAATGTTTGTGTTTAATTTACAATTTCTTAACCCTGTCCAGATGAATAGCAACACTGCTACTCTAAGGTGTAATCAGCAATCAGAAAAAGGAAGCCGAATGTCATGATTTTACAAATGTTTCCTTGGAGGACTTTGATTTAGTGACTGCACTATAGAGCGTGTGGAAACACTAAAGGGGGCGTCCACATTTATAGACACACAAATTATATTTCAAAGAACAAAATGCCGAAATTGGATTTCTAGATACTGGAATCTGAGTACAATGGGGCGCAGTGGCTCAGGAGGTAGAGCATCAGCAGTCACATACAACTAACAGATCCTGGCCAACTAACAGATACCTTTACTCTCCATTTGTGTCTAAAAAGTAGAAAAAGTTGCTATTGACCTTCAAAACTTTGTAACAACATTTGAGAAACATTTTTAAAGTTTTGTGATTGTGCCTAAACTCTCCCCATTCTATCTTTGGCTCAAAGGTAAACACAAAATGAACCATCAAACTATAAGTATAAATTTAATTACCCTTTAATTATGGCTCAACTATCCCGTTATTTACTATGTCTTTCACACGGGTTTGTTCTTGTTAGTTAGGCCGAACCTCTGTAAATTGAGAAACACATTGGGGCTGATGGGTCTGTGATGTCAAGATGCACATTTATGCCTGTGTCATTCCTGAGGGAACCTTCACCAAAGTGAAATAGAGGAACATGTGTCAAATTTATGGAAATGATCTGGAGGATCTTGTCCCATGATGCTCAGCTCTCACAGCGGGTGCCATGCAAATCTAGACAATGATAACTCCAGCTGCTGTCTAACCAGTTTAGATCTGGGATTCCCATTTAAAGGCCACTGCATGGTTTCATAAACAAAGGGAACCGATCACTCCTACAACAGTGTTGATGAAATGTTGCTTAATTGAGAGATGTATCGATCTCAAGCTGCTATTTGTGATGACTGTAAGAACAATGTTTTGTAGATTCAGTTGTTAATTTCCTTTTTTATTATTGAACTGTCAATACTGTCCGTGTATATACGTTTTTAAATTCCTCGTTCAGAATGATAGAGGTGAAAAGGTGACTATAATGATATATATTTTTATGCTGATTTTTATTAATGTCTGAGATCATCTGTGGAATACATTTAGTGCTGCTGCTTGAGTACAATCCAAAAACTGACATCATCCCCAGCATAAAGTTCAATGGTGTCAAGAAATAGTATCACACAGAGATTGAACCCACATTAAAACTGCATCACAAAGATTTATATTTAACATTTTGTTTCTAGGATGTTTTTGATAAATCTGTTTGGGTGTTTTAAATGTCCAGATGACAGCAGATCACCTGCACTCAGAAAAAGTCATGATGAGACATACCCTTAGATAGAGCCAAGAAGAATATTTACACAAATGTAGTGAATCTCCATTTGTGTGGGTTTGTCTGAGGCTAGCAATTTAAATCAAAAGCACACATAATGAAATATCTCATGCATGTCATTTTCACAGTCAATACAAAGCAAGACAAATGCAAAATCACTAATGTTCATCACAGTCAAAGATATTTTTAGAATGCTACTGTTCACTTGAAGCTTTAGCTATTCTGTCTCTTTTCATATTCCATAACTAAGGTTTTTGGCTATGACCAGTTTTTCACATTCCTGAAGCCGCTCAGATGGATCTTTGGATTTAGATTGAATCAACATTCGAACACCAGCACAGATTTTCATGATGTCAAGGTGGCCTCTCAAGAGATTATATCAGCCATCTCACCTTTTTGCTTGGCTCGGACAGCCGGCGCCGATGGAAATGCGGGGCGGGTGCCATTGACCGTTATGCCATAGCTCTCTGGCCTTGCTGCTTTACCAGCAGGCAGACAGGAAGGGTAAAAACCTGGCCCTGGCTTATATGGACAAACACTGTTTTGGTGCATGTAACTTGAGTGCTGGGGGAAAATGCTCTATGAAGGATACACATTACTTTATGCATCTATTAATGAAAGCCTCCACAAACACTAAATCTCACTATTGCTCTGCTAATTCTTCCTTTTAAAAAATATACTTCACAGAGAATTTTACTATCACATGGTAAGTAGGCTAGTTCCAGAAATCATAAAAGGCAGATTGTTGACATTACCGTTTTCTTCTTTACTTTGGTTGCATTCACAATCTTAGTGATCATACTTAGGAAAATAAAAAAGTCTAACCTGTGGACAGCTTTACTATGTTCATCCCAAAGGAGAGAGTAAACCACAGACATGGCAAGGGAACTCATCTATATTAACTCTGAAGAACCCTGTATTTTTAGTTTTTGCACTGTATACGTTGTTTATGTTTTACTAAATAAACTGACACTAAAACAAACTTGATTTTCTATATTTTTAAGCGTATTGTACTTTAGGACATAATCATTATGTAATTTATATCTAAAACGTGGGATTGTAACACGTTGTGATTTCTTGTAATGTAATCCTGCCTTCCTGTTTATTTTCAAGATTTGAATGATAAACCAAACATGATACTATCTTCAAGTTACAGCATGCATTATGTTGCAAGAATGGTATTTGATCACAAACATTATCAAGCAATTTTGATCTCTGTGGAGTTGCTCCCTCTAGTGGAGCCTTATGAGTGTTTTTTGTCACTGGCCTAATTTCTGAGCAGAAGTTTTCACATTGACAAAGTTGAGCAGGAAAAAAAAACTCTGCTTTGTACAATGCTGTATTTATATGTGCTGACATGTAAACATGAGTAATCGAATCATAACTGTGGCATAATAGTCTGTGAGGTTTATTAAGTAAATTTCCATTCAAGAGTTGCATCTGGGGAGTTATTAATTACTCAATCAATTGCCTGCTGCTGTGACAAGGCGTCTGGGCTTTAGGGTGCAATGGAAACCACAGCGGGCCATATGTAAATGGGAATTAATTAACACGCTTACATTTCAGTGGCTGTATTTGGACAAAAAACATTGTGAGCGACTGAGGCTGAGCAGGAGTGTCCAAAGGCTTGCTGTGGTCACATCCCATCTCTGTCCGACAGAATAATTTCACCTCATTACCTCTGCCGTGTATAAATAGAATTCTTTCCACCCAACCTCCTCTTTAACGACATGTGCTTTTTAAACACCTACAATTAACCCTCTTGTGACTGGGTCCTTGTGTCTACCCTTATGTAGCCCACTACTCTCCATGCTGGTCCCAGTGGACTTCACTCCACTCTCACTGAACCCTGGCACCCTATTCAGGCTCAGTCAAGTCCACTACAGCTCCACCTCAGCTCGCATTCATGAAACAGCAATATATCTCATGTTGTGTTTTCCCTCCAGCCAGATTTATTGGGTGACTGATAGAGTTTACAATGTGTCTTGAGCACCTTGAAACACGTCATGACAATTCATACACATAAGCATCATGCTTACTGGTTTCTCCCTAAAACATGCAGCACATGTGGCGGCCCAACCCTCACAAACACTAAGGAAAAAAAGATGTTACATGTCAATAATGTATGATTTTGGCATTACCTGGCGGCAGAATATCATTAGGCACTTCTGTCTGAAAATAAAAAGTTTGTGATTGATCTCCAGAGCAACCTCCTTAGATGTCGTTTGTGGTATACATCCAACAGATGGGCTATTAAATGCATGACATTGTAACTTTTCAGATAGAGATATGGTTTTTCCAAAGCCACAAACAGACGCTTTTCAACTCCACTGTGTGACATTTACAAGGAGGATGTATAAGTTGGTACATGATGTAAGCGCTTCCAAACAAAGGCTCCATTGGAGTTCAAATGATGGTTGTGACCAGTCTAGAGTAACTTAGCAACAAAACACGGAGTGACATCCTTTTCTGCACATGATCCTTTTTTCTAATTTAATTGATTTGTCACTTCAGTGCAACATAACCAAAATAAATATTTTTAAAATGCATAGAGCAGACGTGAACTCAAAGATACTGAGACATAGCACCTGGTAACAGACCAGGGAACCACTACTTCCTCCCAATGGCAAATAATTCAGTTCAGCGCTAACTCAGAAAAGGTGAAGCTCACAATGGATTTCTCAGATATTCAGCTCTAAACCACAGCTTTCCTCACCCAACACACCACCTATAATCACTGTGTCAGACTGCAGCACGGCTGCGACCTCAGACAAGTTGTTCTTGGACAGGTACCACACCAGTGGCGGGAGTCACCCACGCGAAAACTGCAAGTGTAAAGGACTCTTCGCCAGACTGTAGCAAGAAAATATATAATGACTATCAATTTTAACAAGTTGTAATGACAGCTTTGGTCGCTGACATGGGCCTCATTTGTCATGCCTCAACCACTCCAGTGACATAAGTTTACACACACACATACTTACCAAAAAATGTAGCTTTCTGTTACAAAAGACTTGCACTAGACTTATATGACTTCAAGATGGTGGACGTAAATCAAAGCAGCTATAGAAAAGCTGTGAGCTACTTGTGCTCTACCAAATATGACACAAGCCTTTCTTTAACCTGAAGTCCTTGTTGTTGCATGCTAATAATGATGTTACCACTGCTACTGTGGTGCGCTAACAATATCATTATTTGCTTGAACTCATGCTTAAAGGAACATGCGAAGAAAAGAAGAGCAATTGGGGGTGAAAATTTTCATGCAGCTGTCAGTGTTACTATGAATGATGATTAAAGCTGACAGCTTACATATTTCAGATGCACCCTTTTCACAGATGTCAAAGTGAAGAATAATGTTTTTTTGACAGTTTGTTATGTTCAAATGGCTTACACATTTAGCGTCAGTAGCTAGTCTTCTATGTAAAAGGAAGAATGACATGTGTTCAATATTTATATCAGAATTAGCAATGCATGTTTTGAGTGACTATGGAAATCACTTTGGCCTGTGTTAATTGAAGTATAACCACTCTGAACAATATCAGCTCATTGCATTATAATCACAACCAGACAACAACATGGCTACAACGGCCATCGTGGTTACATGTTATCATATATCCAAAAAATAAACTATAGCTAAACTATAAACTATAACTGAGATGTGTTTGAATATACAATAACATAGTGAAGTCCTTCTTTACTGTTACTGCACTGTTCAAGACTAACTCTAACGTTGGCCTCTGAATATATTCATTTTTATGTCTCCGCTTCAAATGTGGTTGATTTAAAACATTTAGAGGAAGCACGTAACCGTTGCAGGACTTGGCCTTGGCTTGGATAAATAAAAGGATATGGTTTCGGCAGTAGTGACAGTCGCACATTATATATACTGTAAATGTGTCATCGGGACTGTGCGTGTGCCCTACAGTGATAGTTTACCTGAACTGATGGAAATTAATGGTGATGTGTCACACTATCCAAGAGCCTTTGACTTTATATATTTTGACTTCTGATTATAGCCCACATAATCACAACCTCTTTTTTTTTTCTTTCATTCTCTCGCAAGCATAGCACACGACCATGTTGACTTTGTGGTTTTCTCAAATTGGACTCTGGCTCCAGGTGGCTGAGTTTCTATAGCAACCTTTAGCCTTATCTGCTACTGGGGCAGGCAAACAAAAAGGCCTTTTACTTTCAGAACTTGAACTAAAACATATTTAGTAACTTCCATTATTTTGTGTGAATTGACTGAAACTGTGAACTTGTCAGATATGTCTACATATTAAGGTATACTGGTCTTCTCTTTATGCAATGCGTTATTAAACAACAACATTACATAAAGATATAACATCTAACATTAATGTAACCAAGTGCATTGAATATGAACTTTAACTTCAACAAATATGTTTTTTATACAGAATAAAACGCTTTCACCAAGCTTACTGAGGAAAGAAAGGCTCCTGCACGGCTGAGTTGACCTAGTGACTTAGCTCAGTCTGATGGATGCGGCTGCGGCTCGGCGTGATTGAGCCAAGCCAACTCCTAATGCTCACTGGGGAGGAGAACTGGAGTGTTTTTCTTGGTTTAACTCCTAGGTCAGTAGATTTATTTAATGTAAAATGCCATTATTACCCAAAGAGGAAATAAACCAGACTATCCCTTGTGAAGTCATAAAGCCAAAGCACTTGATTTTGTATATCCATCACTGTAAGTTTTAAAGTCTTAGTGGAGTTTTAGACATTTGGTATTGAGATTTCTTCCTTGTCAGGGGCTGTATAAATAGCATCTGCCAAACTGTCAAAACTCCACCTTTGCCAATTGACTTGACTCTGTTTTCTGTCAGTGCTATGTCACAAGAAATGAATATCCTAAAAAGCATAAAAAATACAGTTGACTTCATAGGGTACAGCATTAACAAGATCAGATTTCAGCACATTTCAAGCACTTATAAGGTCCACTTTCAAGTTAAATTTTCAGCATGTTGCAGGTATGGTTATTGAAATAATATTTTTGTTAATGTTTATTAAAGTTGCAGGAATCAAAACTGCCTTTCCTCACATTTAACATAACAACTTTACTGCTTTTATATGTTTTTTTATAAAAAAGTAAAACTGAAACAAATCACCAGAGCAAAATACTTTACTGCACGAGCACACAGCCCATTTAAAGTGTGATGACTTGCATTTACATTGATTACTGTTATTTTGAGAAAAAAACATGGCAGAGCAATGTATGTCCTTCAAAATTCATCAGTTTTGATAACCATGGCTTTGAGGCCAAAACAGTCAATACAACGTTTTCCAAGAGAACCTTTAATAGGATGTTTTCTCTGTCACCCACAGGTTGGAAGTTGTTTTTCTAATTGTTAACTGACTACTTCCACACAGAAACAAAAACAACCAAATTCCACTCATAAGCATCCCCGAGCAGGATCAACATGAAGCAATGTCCAGCATTTATTACATTTACCTCCCCTGTGGTAATGATCCTTCAGCACCTGACCTAAATGCAACCAAACTAAGTGCGTGTTCAGTAGCAGCTAAATGAGGTCAGTTTTCCATCTAGCGTCCTCTGTGCCAGTACTGTACAATACAAGCAAGCAGTATGGGTCGAGACAGGAGACGAGAGGCTGGTAAGGATGGTGCTCTGTGTGCTGACAGCGAGACGGGGTTGATAGACATGACGTGTCAACACTCAAGAGTTCCCTGAGAGAGCGCTGCCGGTGGCCTTAACATGGATGTCTTTCCGCAATTCTCTCACTGGGCAAATATACAAAAAGCACACATTGCCTGGCAAACAGGTTGTCCACCGGTGCTTGAGTCTCTTTATGCTTGTTACGCCAATTACTAATCTTTTAGGCTCCATTTGATATAAGAAGCATCAACACTAAATTTTCCTTTCCTTCAGAAGACCATTTGAGTACAGTAAACCTGGTGAGAATACTGAGTGGAACACCCAAATATGAAGTGAGAAACACGAGGGCCATTAAAATTTCAAATGGAGTTTTTTAACATTACTGTATGAGTGGGAAATCCCAAATTATAAAACTGTGTGAACCTTCAGGGGGTGAAATATATAGCTCACAATACAAGGTAATTACGCACATCCATCTCTGGTTATTAATGGAAACCTTGTCCCTCCTGGAGGCAAACTGTAAAATAATAAAAACATTTAGTTAAACATGGCTACTTTATTAGTCTAAAAGCCCAGCAGATTGGCTCAAGCTGCAGCTCAGTTCCAAGCTTGTATTTTGTTATAATCACCCGTTTTACAGTAATAGGTTTTAAATGTATTAAATACCATGGGCACGTTTTGCTTCTTGAGAAAAGTCATAAATCACAGTAGGGCTGCAGAGTGACAAATTACTGATGTCACCAACACAACATGCCAAAAACTGTATCTGAACACTGTCGGCAGGACACTGACTCATGTACATACAGAATTCTCAGAAATATGGTAAAACACATTTGAGAAAGGAGAATAATTTCTAGAATAGAAGGGTTTCAGATACATCCACACTGTTTCAACATTGTATGTTCCATCATATGTATGTACAGTAAATATACAAATAAAAAAATAAATAGTTACAGGTGGCTTGAATTGCATTGATGTGTGGACAGTCTCAAACAAATTAGATAATATCATTTTAGCTACTGTGAATTGAGTTTTCATTCCACAATGTTTTTAATAAAGTAAAATAAAACATTGTAGTGTGGTGTATTCTAGAAAACACCCTAAAAATCTGATAGAAAACATTTAGTTGAGAATAAATGATATTATTAATGCAATGTGCGTTTGAGAGAGTGTAATTGCACTAGTGGCCTTTAGATGGCGCAAATCCAAATAAGTAATGCAATGTTGCTTTAATTATAAATTAGACAACACAGTTACTAACAACCTCCTTGTATTGATAAACAGAAAAATTTGGCTGAAATAAGTTTTAAGGCGGGACAATTGTAAAAACGATCAATGCTACCAGTAGAAGCAGACATAGGCTTGATTTCGCCAGGGCTGAAAATATTCAGATGAGCAATCCCACCCTGGAATATGGAGACAAATGACGAGGAACGACTGGAAAGATTTCCACTCAGTACTCTACCTACATAAGTGTGACTACTGTACAGACCTGAAATTATACAGAATCAAAAGTAAACATTTCAAAGCAATGTTTACTTTACTGCACACCTCATTTACTATAAAGTTTTCTTATAGCAAATTAAGCAGAAAATATTGGGAAAAAGTGGGAAGTAGCAAAAGCTAAAAGAAGGAACAAGGCAGGAAGAGAACAGATTCTGAATTTCATTTGTGCGCGCATTTTAGGATTTATTTAAGAAAGTGTGTGGTCGTTTTTTTCTGGCAGCAGCCTACATCACTCATACAGGTGTAACATCTGATTGCCCTGCATTAATGCTCACCCACAACCTCTCTGCCACGGCGCTCAGACATGTTTATTTGGACATATGCCATAAATCGAGAGCTTTTGGGGAGGCTGCGCTCAGCCTGGTAATGGCAGCGGGCCTGACCTGCACCAATGATAATTTGTGGTTTGGTGCATGTTCAACAGCCTACAAAGAGCCCTCAGACTGCCACTGGCGGCTGCTATAACTGTGTTCACTACAAATAAGCTTACCATGCAAGAAAATATTTGTATAGTCCAATTAATTATTTTGATAATAAAAGAAAGTGTAAGGTATATAGTATATGTACACACTTAAATATGTTTAATTAATAGCAACTTGATTATGGCTTAGCAATAGTAACAATATTATTATGTAATTTATATAAACAATTGATGTATTTTTGGGAAATGAATGTTATTATTCGAAGTGCTGTGCCTCTTAACCTCTGCTCTCTCAATCTGGACAAGGTCAGTTTTCAACCATCACTCCCCTCATCCTCTTCCAAAACACCCTCCATCAAGAAGGACCACTAATTTGAACTTTGCTAGTGTCACCTGGTGAACCTCATGCTCCAAGACCTAAGATCGGAACTGCTAAGGGTCAAAGGGCGCTGTCTGGCCCCTGCCTTATCAAAGCTGTGTTTATTTAAAGTCTACGCATGCCAACTGACGACAACAAACATAGGGACCACAGGCAAAAGAGCAATTTAGAAGCAAATCCCACTTAGGAATACAGATTAGGCATGCAAGTCTGTAGAAATGCCAGTATTGTCACTCTCAATCCAGGTGACGGTCACTCGCTCTGCTCTGGAGTACTGTAAAGTCAATGCTTGTGAGCACTTTGTGACATAAGCAGGGAGCCTCCAGAGAGGCTAACCCAGGCCCATGTTTATAAAACTAGGCTTGATAAACAATCTTTCTTGATTGGCACTTAAGTACTCAATCTGATGGAATCCATTTACGAGGTTGATCTCTTGTATTCTTTAAAAAAAAACTAGAGCTGTCGTGTCAGCTGGGACCTTGCACATTTTGCAAAAAGACTTGGATTAAGCATACAAAATTATGAATTTTCTAATCAGACTGAATTTTCTAATCAGACTCTGAATTTCTAATCAGACTCTTATCACATCATTATGTTTTAGTTTAACCGTATGTTTATAAATGCAGTGGAGTGTAATATTTGTGGGTGTCATTTTTTTAATCTTACTCATGGCAAACTTTGACTCTACTTTGGGGTCCACCAAAGATGAATATAACACGGTATCTGAAGAGGAGTCGAGGTGGCAATCATGCTTGACCGGACTTTGTTTTTGCACCAGTCTGCACTGTACGCAGCCACACATGATGTCAGGGATGGTGCACTACGTTTATTTACTCTCAGCGCAAGATCTCTGGGAACTGTGTGTGGCCTTGGTGCTACTGGGTTGTAAAGCCCCTGCCAGAGGAAACGTAACATTTTACTGTGCTCTTGACTGATGATAGATCCAGCACATGCAGCGGCTGGACGCCAGACACAATGGCAGGAACCCATTCTGGTCTTAAGTCTGAGAATGATTTCTTTTATTAATAAAGAAATCCACAAGAGGCTCTTTTGCTCCCATGCTGTGTTTCAAGTTGCATATTTGTGTCAGTGCACTTTCTTTCACATTCCTCACTCAGATGGGAAGTATGTCAAAAAAAGAATGTGTTTCCATACAATGGCTGCTAACCTTAAATGACACGTTCTTTTTTGGTTGGTAAAAGAAACATGTAACTTATGTCTGAATAACAGCAACTGCAACTTAAACAACAGACATAGTTATTTTGCATTTAACATTTTGTATAAATGAAGCACAAAAGTATTATTCAGTTTGAAATAAGTTTTTGAATGGGCTCTCCCATTTGGGCTGCAACTGTTTTGGAACAGAGCTTAGTTTTCATAATAGAGTGCCGGTACCTGATTCAAAATCAAGGGCAAAGGAGGTGGGCAGGAGGGAAAGAGAAGGGTGAATGGGAGGGGGTCTGGGATAAGTTCCCCTTTGTGCACACACAAGGATGTAAAAGGCAGGCTGTATGCCGTGGCTGGGGATCACTGCCGTGGCTCCACAGCTCCTGTCGCGTGGCCCGGAGGGTGTTCCTTGGTTTGCACGGTCAGCCCTCCCAAGTCACCACTTTAGAAAAAGTATGACCACCCATTACTCCCACTGACCCACTCTAGGGAGGGTAAAGGGTGGAAGTACAATTTAAGTCTGTTTCTATGAAATACTATATGACAAAAAGGATTAACAAATTAAAATCAATAATGTATAAAGCCCATTATGCCATAAACTCACAATGCACTTTTAACACTACATCTTTTCAGTGTCTCAAGTTAGTCAAAATAGTTTTATGATTACAGAGCAAGTTCTAAAAATTTCAAAAACATAACTTGAAAAACAAATTTGTAGCTTATTCAGTGGGCAAGTTACATGGAGCTATCTTTTACACATATCTCTGACATTTAACTCTTCAAATTGGAAAGTAGGGGTGTGTATTGGCAAGCACCTGGCGATGCAATACATATCACGATACACATGCCACGAAAACTATATAATATATATATTATTGCAATAATTAATAGAGTACATTTTTTCCCCTATTGGAAAGTGCACATATGGTCTAAATATATATATATATATATATATATATATGACCCAAAGACCGAATTTTTTATTTAATTTAATTTAACTGATTTTATTTATTTTATTTTTTTACAGTGGCTCATAAAATACAGGCAATCAATGCAAATTATTATCAACAATAACTCCTATTCTTGGTGAGTTTTAAAGTATTGTTGCATTTAATCGAGAAAACAATCTCATCCTACAGCAATGGTGTCAGGCAGTGCAGTTGGTCTGTGCGCTTTGTCGAAGCGCCTATATAACCCCCAGCCTGATAGTGGAGCTCCGCACAGCAGTGCCACCCTCACCCTGCCTTTCAGCACCTTCTGGCCCACAGAAAGGGCTTCTTTGTTCAGCTTTGTGCTCATGACGTGCACTCAGGACCATGCTTCCATTTGCCACAGCCTATAGAATAACCAGTGATTGTGATGGAGCCCAATGCCCACTGCATTATGTAGTATTGACTGGAGGAACTGGAAATAGCCTCTCCCATATAACTAAGACACGGGTCTACTTTTATTACTAATCCTACCTTAGCCACGCTTATTTTTATTTACCAAAACTAATTTCTTTTTGAGGGTTTTCCTTTCTTAGCAGATCATTTCTTTATTATTATTATAGATTGAAATTGACATTTTTCTAAATACATCGAGCACTTTTGTTACATCTGAAACCATATCAGGAAAAGGAATAATACAAAGTTAAAAAAAGTTGAAAAAAAAGGGGATGAATAGGTGGCAAAGAGGATTCGATTCTTCCTGTGGTATTTTTGCACAGGACTAGTCTGATATTTGAGAGCCATGTTCAAAAATATAGCGTGCCAGCTTTTGGCTTGTTATTCTTGGACACTGTGACACACATTCTCTTATCATGGCTTTCCTAGTACTCACTTTGTCCCAGCATAAACTAGAGAAGATGAATTGAATCCAGCCTCTTCATTCAGACGGAGGCAGAGACCTGCTGAGCCAAGTCTGCAAGTAATGGAAATAAAACAATACTCAAACATAGCTTTTAAAATAAACATTTGTACTTGGTCGACGTAGCTGGCAAATACTCTCCTTTGCTGCCGCTGCATAAGGAAATCAAATACATATGTCTCTTTGCATTTATATGAATTACAATGACAGCCAGAGACTTCAGGTTATGGTATGAGAAGGTCTATGAACTCATTGTTTGCATTCAGCTTCAAAAACAATATTCTGCTTTTTATTATTACCTACAGAAATAATAAATTGAATACAACCTTCAATGAGTAAATAGCTCCTTAAAGAGAATAGAAAGAGGACAGATTTGCTGTCTCACATCTTTTTTGTTTATTAGTCTCTTATTTTCCACTTTCATAGTGTTTTTACTTTGCTTGCCTAATTGAACTTTATTGAATTAAGAATAAACATATAAGCTGAAAGGGTTTCAGGAGGAACCTCTGAAAACTGCCACCTCTGTAACTTTCTTTGCTGTTTTTACTAGAGCTGTGTTAAGATGTTTCAATACAAACAATATTAGACCATTCATATTGTTTTTTGTTAATTTTGTATGAAGAAAAAGCAGTGACATTTCCCTGAACACGGCTAGAGGAAATAGGTTGGGTGCATTTTGGCGTCTGCTCCAGCTAATAAGCCATACCTGTTATGTCTGCTTCTTCACTAATATGATGACGAGTAGGATTTGTGATATTGCCACCCACCCATGTGAGCAAACCTTGTGAATATCCACTCTGTTAATACATGCAGTGCAAATTTAAGCATAGTTTTGGTTAAAGAAATGTAGATGGTAGTTACACATAACTGCCTTATTCAAACCTGTGCTACTGGGAATCCACGGCAGAGAATAATTTGGTTTGTATTCAAGACCTTTCGAATAGTTGAAGTAAAGGCAAGTTGCTGTTTATTGTTGGGAACTGGCTTAATAACCAACTGTCAGATGTTGAAATTAAGCCTTGTTCAATATGTTTTTAAACTGACCGCGGTGGTGTGTCCAGCATATTTGGTCATAAATCCCACAGGTAGTAAGAAGCCATGCTTGCATTAATTTCTCAGTCCAACCACACACCTTTCCAGAGGCCCACACCAAAAAAACAAGGAGTGGGGTCAGTGTTTCCAGTCGGGCCTAATTAAAGGGGAGGGGTATGAAACATGTGTCCTGTGCTTACAAAGGGCTGTGGCCACCAAATGACTTTACCAAGACAAACACATATTTCAGTGTCCAACAGCCATCTCATTGTTTAGCAAAGAGCATGTATATAGGACATGAACGCTATATAATAATGTCTTGTATGTCCTGTAGATGACATATCACATTTTCAATTATTGTTGTTGCTGTTTTTTACATTGCATTAAAGCATATGGTTTAATATAATTTAAATATTTGTCACATAAAATGGTAAATGAGGTATTAAGAAATGTTGGCCAAAAATGATATACTAAAGACATATCAGTCAGACAGTCACTTTTTCTGGGAACAGAGGAGCACAGTTAAAGTTTAAGTCTCATTTGCCAGAAAACCCATCTAGACTTGGAAACTAGGCTGCCTCTCTGAGCCTGCAAAGTCAAGTGTAAGAAAATAGACAGTGTTCCTCGTGTATACTGCAGAAACATGAGTATATTCATTAGCTCCATAAATCATTTTCTCAAAGTTGGCTCATATTGGCAATGCCATTTTAGTGACTTACGCATAATGACTGAGGCTCTCAGTAAGACAGTGGCAGGGAGGACCATCTGAATATTATCACACAGTGTGTTAAAGCCCCACACTTCTGAGAGCCCATTCACCTGGGACAGCCTGCCCAGTTAGGCCCTTGATCGATCATAGCACAGCCACTTGCCAAGGCAACACATGCTTCTGCTCCATGATTGACAGTTTAAAAGCTCAGGCAATCAATGCAGATTTAATGAACCAAGTCCTGGGGCGTGTGTTACCTGGTGGAAGCACACACTGAGAGGCCCCAGTATTAGGGAGAACTATTTAAGTGTGAGATTTTCCAAGCGGAAAAGCCAATTGGTAACCAGGCTGCAGTTTATAGGGGTCAAAACAATTGGGAAAAACGCACAGCCAATCCTTCAGCAGTCCAAATTTGCAGTAACATTGTCAACACACAGGGGGGAGCAGGAGCTGTGGGGGTCAGTCATGGGGCAGAGCCTGGTGCCAGAGCCTCTCACCTTCACTCATAAATCCTAACAACCGCCACTTTCAGCGAATGTTGTGGGAAGGTCAGGTGTTTGTTGCTTTCTCTGAAGAAGCAAAGTTGTCACATGCAGCCCTAATACAAACAGAAAAACCTACAAACTCTTCAACTCTTACACTGGCTGATAGTGTAAGAGTTGAAAGGAGATATACTTTATTCAAAGAAAAGTAACTTTCTGAATAAAGTTGTTTTTTTTTTTTAAACAAAGAAAAGGTAAATTATGTAGGTGTAGATTCAACTGTATCTGAGAAACATTTTAAACCCGGCCACACTTTAGGTAGATCTATTGGGTAAGCCTTTTTGAATTCCCAAGAATAATTAAGCAAAGAGCATTAGTCTACTGGTATGTCTAGACAAATAGTTTGGGTGAGACACTCCCACGTCTTCAAGTATAAGTTCATTTGGGTTCAAATGAAGATGTCTCCTGAGTTTTACAAATCTTTTTACACAATTTTAACATTTAGTTAAAGGAAACATATAAGATCACTACCAAAATCCAAAAGTGCTTTAGTCCGGCTTTTAGCAGGTTATGTAGTATCTGGCCCTTGGTCAGGTGGGGAATTTCTGCCGGCCGTCTGCTTGTCTAGCTCTCATTCTACAGAAGAATGAAACATACACTGCTATACAACCCAGTGGATACAGAACATGGATGTGAGCATTGGAGTTTGGCATAGCCCACATAGAGTCATTATTACTACACACGCACTTGACACAGAGAAACTGCCTCACACACAAACCTGTTGTGGATCCATTCCCAGAGTGCTTTGAAACTAAACCAACTGCATGTACTGCTGACTGTGTGCAGGTTGGACGTTTGGTTTGGCATTGCTAACAGACTGGAAACATGTCATGTGACTTCTAGAAAGAGCGGTTCCCACAACTATTATATCTACATACCAAACTAAGGCATAAGCAATTATTGTTCTTTTGACAAATTTCAGCAATCAGCCTGTTGGTTGTTGCACAATATAAAGCAACAAAACGTAAAGCAGATATTGTGAACTTATTTTTATGAGGCAGTATTTTATGATTGTCACATTTGCAGAAAAGCCACACTTAAATCAATTTAAAACCTAGTCTAAACCGAGTCTATGAGGCTGAAAATTGACTAGGCAAGGTGACAGTTCACCTGAGCTGATCAACAGGTCCACACAGCCTGTTGCTTTCAGAGGGATTAAAGCTTGCAGACTTACAGGGGCCTACACTGACACTGACAGCTTTATAGCCGCATGACACTGGCAGCACTGCAACTGTAAAAACACTAAGACAACATACGAACACCTCAGGAAAAAATGATTCCACCAACAAATGGACAAATGTATGTGTATGTGTGCAGCCATGTACTTTTATCAAAACATGGAGTGTAAAACTGTTTATAAAATTGGGTTTGGGGATGTACTGTAAATTAAAAATGGATTGTATGTTATATGCTGTGTAACAAGTAAGAAAAAAAAAAACATGTATGTATGCTTTTGTATATGTATGTGAATATTGTGGATACAAGACAGCTTTTAACTAATAATTATTACTATTGGTATTTTATCTTTATAGCCTTACACAGAAAGTGGCCCTAGCAGAAAATATTATGCTTTATTCAAAAATTTAGCACTTTCTGGCATTTCTTAACTCACCTACATTGGAAAACTAACATGCTTCTACAGAAAAACACAACCAAGCTGTCAACAAGAATAAGAAGAACACCTCTAAGCAATTGAACACAAATGAAGATAAAGGGAAGCAAACATGAAAATATTAACATGGCGTGTCAGCATCACACTTAAGCTGACACCTCAAGGGTGACATACTTCTCCTTGCAGGCCAGTGCAGCAGTGTTACCAAGCCATGGTAGAAAAGCCACAGAGGACAAAGACTGCCTTCATGTGGTGTTCATTCAGCCCTGGAGACTACTTCAGGTTTTGTATGTCTGGAAATGAGAATGTGAGGTGGCAGAGCGACGCCATCAACCCCGAAAATCAAGCACAAGGGATTTGTACACCCACTAGACGACAGTGTCCTTCATTCCCACTGCAATAGGGTTATATACACGTATACATTACCAATGAAGATTAGATAATGGCAGAGTAGGAACTGTTTTGTTCAGCAAGCTAGCACAGAATTTCCTGAAAGGATCATAGTTTCAATTTTCAATAATTTCTGCAATGCCAAAAACAAGGCCATCACCAAGGTAAGTCCCAATTTCACATCTAAAGGATTTAGTTTCTGCGACACAACAGCTCTCCCTCCATCAGCGCCACAGCAAAGGAAATATTAGTTCCTTAATAAAACATCATTTAGCCAGTAGGCTAAAAGTGGAGGCCCTAGAAAAACAGATGTTGTCTTGTCATGTTAGCCGTACCTTAGGTGAGGTGTGGATCTATTTCATTCTGCTTTCACCCAGAGAAGATTTCTCCTCCCCTGTCTCCTGTCTCACTTCAGTTTGTCTTGAAATTGAGCCGAAAAACCGCCACTGCATTCCATACAGACTGTCTCACAAATTTGCCCAACTGATTTGAGGAGCGGTCTTGAGATGACAATATTAATTAAGGGCTAATTAAAGTTATGCAAACAAAAGCTCACATTCATATTTTTTCTGAAAGTAACCATATTAAACCGTACAAATACAGGGGTGGCCCATGGGCAAAGAGTACTTGCAAGCTGTATGTAATTAAATAACATGACACCTCTTGGGCTGCTAGCTCATATGTAGGAAACCCTCCCTGATACGAGACACATTCCAACACATTAGTTTGGGTGTCTTGGAGTCAGTTGGTTTTTAGCCATTGTTAAAGCGTGACCAGGCCACCGGAGTAGGGCCAGAATAATACAAACAGTAAATGACACTGTGCAGGGTCATTGCAAATATTAAACTTTAGAGCAGTTCATATGATGGTCCTCTCACTTCTTAGCAATACAGCACTGTTATACATCCATCCTAAATGTTTGTGAAAACATGGAACAAACAGAGCTGCTTTTATCTTTGCAGGTCTCCTTTGATGTGATTCCCCACAAAAAGTTCAGTGAGCGCCAAATCATTTTTGCTTCTTTTTCTGCCTCTTTGATCCAAGTCCAGCCAACACAACACTTCCTCTCTCCAGAAATGATAGGGAAGGAGGGGGCGGAAGCTGTTCACCCGACTACAGCAGCTCGTTGGTGTTGAAAGTGATGTCTGAGCAAATGCAGGCCCGCACTCTGGAAACAGCAAGTGCACTAAACAAAGATAAGCTGCAGGTTTTAGGCTGTCCACCC
This sequence comes from Neodontobutis hainanensis, assembly GCA_024349245.1. Lineage (NCBI taxonomy): Eukaryota > Metazoa > Chordata > Actinopteri > Gobiiformes > Odontobutidae > Neodontobutis > Neodontobutis hainanensis. The sequence continues at coordinate 303,858 of JALDNG010000268.1, forward strand.
ACATGTCCATGAGCAGGATGCTCTGGTGACAGTCATAGCTAAATGCAGGACAAATGTTTCTACAACTTTAAATACGTAAATGACAACTTAACCTTGACTATGATCTCTGTTCTGTAATCAACTGCCTGTGGTTTGATGCTTGTGAATGGCTTTGTGGTGGAGTTAAATTTGGTGTAGGTTTGGAGGTCCCAAATGTTTATGAGTGTGTTGGACCCTAGACCTGGTCTCCAAAGGTTGCTGCTCCTGCTCCTGTCTGCCACTACAACTGCTCCATGATAAATAAGCAGCTTTAGGCCTGGCCCCGGGCTCTGCACCTTCTCACACAGCCTACTGTACAGAAGGGGAAAGGCTGCAGTACTTTACAAACTAACACTCACTGTGCAACACATTAAGGCTGGTGCCAAAATGGGTCTTTTAGCAACAATATTATTACTGGGTATTTTTTTAGTACAATGACGAAAAACCAGAATGAATCAAAGCTTCAGAAAGTTATTGGCTCCTCACTGTCAGGGGTTCATTTGCAGGGAAGGCCCACAGTCGCTTAAAACCACAGAGCAGCCATATAATGCACATTGAGCATAAAAGGCAGTGAAATGGGCCCGAGAAGGCACCTAGGGTACAATTCCCATTTCCCCTGAAACTCAGAGTGCTTCTGTGTTCTATGGTAATGTGACGGCTAAAAGGATATTCCGGTTTTATGTGAGCAACATTTTTTTAGCAACATTTTTAAAACCACTCAATCAAGATGTGAACACTTAAACTTCATTACGAACATGACTTAAGCTGTAATGCGGCCAAAATAAAAAACTCTCTCTCCCATACTGAATACTGTAGTACTCTAGAGTTTGAGGTTGAGGTCTCTATACAGCCTGTTTTTCCTTATTGACATGTTGAAGCCATTATCAGCTAGGTATCTTTAGTATGACCCCACTTATAAATGACAAATTGTTAATCTAATCAAACAAGGATTAAGCTTTTCCATTAACCAGAGTAAAAGTGATTTTACAACTGCTTGATTTCTGTCTGCCAAGTGCAGGAGTAAATTTGCAGACTAAGCATTTAATATTATCATAATATAATATGTTGCATGTTGATTAAATATATGCATGTTGGAGGGTTTATCCTGCAATACCACTGTAGGTCTCCATGTTAGTGCTTCAGACTTGACCAGACAATGCAGACAGACACTATCATGCCAGATGTCTCAGACCAATCCCACGCATAGGCCACTGACGCTTGTGTGGGAGACAATGTCCTGAAGGCCAGAAAGATGTTTGTTAGAAGACATCATAAAAGTTGACATTTGACTGGAAAGTTATAAAAAATATCTAGTTCTCTAGCACTGGTTCTTGTAAGGTAAAGATAATTCCTCCTTCAACTTTAATTCCTGGATATTGCAAAGTATTAGGCCTATGCGTGCATGTGTATGTGCACATGCTTGCTGCCTGTGAGTATTTGCATGCATGCACTGGAGGAAGCAGGGCCTCCAGGAATTTGATACAGCATCCCACTCAGGAAGAGAGCGCGAGTCACACACCAGATAACACCCCAGAAGCGTTTGGTTAAAGCGGCATGCATTATACATGTCCTCGCACTGTAAAAGTAAGCATGTGTCAAAAGGCTCCCATCATCGTCACTCCACTCGACAGATCTGCTCATATGGTAGAGGGGTCTCTCGAGGAGACCCCAGCTCAATATTGGAGGGGAAATAAGTTTTGACACTAATGAGGCCAGAGAAAATGCTCTGAAACCCAGCTAAATCCTCCATGAATAAATTTGTGAGAAGGGATCATTTTAGGCTAATTGTGTCTGTCAAATAATCTATTATGAGAGACAAAACTGTCAGATGGGATCCTGCTATCTTCCCTTGAACCTAACTTCTCCTTTAAATATACTTTCTTCTTCCAGGGTTGAGACACCAACTGACTTCTGCTTGTCTTAAATTCTTAAACACTTTGTGTTGATTTTCACTCATTAGATGCTATATAGGTTGTTTTAGTTCCTGTGACATATCCTTTTTCCACATTCAGTATGTCTTACTCAGATCCGGCAAAGGTCTAGTGAGGAACGTCTTGTCAGCGAATAACGTCTTTGACCTTTGAGTTGCAGAAAGTAGAGGAAAAAGCAGACACGACCCTCAAGGGACCACACTCAGATAGAGTCTAGTGCGCAAAGAAATGAGGGATTTTGATCTGTTTTACGTTAAACAAAAGGTAAATGACATTGAGAATCAGCTGCTGAGATCAGCATGTTAAATTAAGATGATGATGACAATCATGATGCAGTGGAACATACAAAAATGTATACATTAGCTACATATTAACCAAAAATATCAGTTTTCCAATTTCTTTTTCAAAGGTTCTAGACTTATTTTTCATATTTCTTCCAGTTTGGTAATAGGTTTTTAATGAACGTTAGACCAAAGGTGTCTGTTATAGACAGTAAAAAGCTATATAAAGGCTTACTGTATGTATTATAAAAATACTATGAATGCTAAATTATCAAAAATAATTATCCCATCTACTGAATTAATAAAAAAACATGAACATATTCACTTGTAGAGTCTAAAAATGATGGATGAACTGCAAATCCTTTAAATATTCAGAGTTCTCTATCCTACTTGTGAAGCCATGTCTCTGTGTGAGGTTAGGTCTCTCCCCTGCTTCTATTTTAGTCACGGACAGGAGGTCTGGGGGCTGTAGCAGACAGTGTGGCGCTACAAGTCCTGAGCAATGTTCGGCCGTCTGTGGTGTCCAAAGGCTTTTCCACCTGAATCTGAGAGGGCCTGGGGACGTCAGAACCTTGTAAGCCAGAAGACCCCCTACAGCGCATGTCCCAGCCTCAGCTGTGCCTGCCCTCAGAACGCCTGTCAAAACAAGGATCTGATTGGTGAATGGGCTTTAACTAAGTCATAGCTCTGACAGTGATAAATGGCCTTGTCCATCGAATATGAATCTGCGGCTGCAAAAATGACAAACCAAGATAACTTTTATTTGTACAATGTAGCTGAGGATAAATACAAATTCAACACCTGATGAATTGACATATAAATGATCTGTTCTCTGTAAGAAACTCTCCAGGCGATCCAAAGGGGAATAAAACAGCAACAGTGTGGTTTCTGTAGTGTAATAGTCTGTTTGCTTTCAGTTGCTTCACGAGTGATTAGCCCTCACTATGATAACAAAAGTGTAACTGTCACAGGCCACAGAAGCATACTCGAGGGCTGTAACACAATCTGTCCTGCATTTGGACTGTGAACAGCAGCAGTATTGATCTTTCAGACAGCAGGTGATATTGTCACCTTGAAAGCAGCGTGCCATGACTGTTTTTAGGGATCAACACTTACTGCAGCAAACTCCACTGGCTGAGTGAGAGGGCACAGTAGTGTTTGAGGAGTACATGTTGATGACAAGGCCAAGGTGTCCTGGCAAACCTAATCTCCTCCCAAAAGGAGGACCAGTGGCCTGTGGTTTCCTGTTTTTAGGAGGGACAAAGCTGTACTGGACCTCAAGACTTCGTATCAGCTCCAAAATTCCATGTCAAAACGCTATCACCTCCCGCTTTACTCCTACCATCCCCACCTCCGCTCATGCTTTGATTTCCTGTTAAAGTAAACAGCAAACTGCTTGCAGCCACTGTGCGTTCCCATGGCGACGGTGCATAAGGCCAGTGGCTGATGATTTAGATCTACCAGACAAAGAGGCCAATTCAGCTGCGGCCTCCAGATTTGAATGCAGGCTGAGCTTTCTGCAGGACACATACAAAGGAAAAAAAACTTGTAGTGGGGAAGACTTATCACATCCAATCAACCATGTGATATTAACACATCCTGTCACACACAGGAGGCCCGCTGGACAAAGAGGGTGCTTGTAAAGGCTGGGGAGAGAATAAATAGGGGTGTAAGGGTGAAGGTTATAGCTTCAACAAGTGTAATTAACCTCTGTGTACTGAAGTGAAATGAGTCCTGCAGAGTCTGATCAAGAAATACAGCACATACAGTATCAAACGTTTTACGCTAAATTACACAATCATTTAATTGAAGGTTTGTGTTTGTTTTTATACATTGCAATATAAAATAAGAAATGTTAATTAAATAGAGAGACATGATTATTAGCATTAGGACAACACTGACATCTACTGAATTATCTGATGTGTTATGGCTTCAAAAGGTGAAATAAACATGTTTGCAGAAATTTTTAAATCCATTCCCTTAGACATGGCTCTGAGTGATGTGATCTGTAATGTGGGCAATTTGTGCCAAATAAAACTTAAATAAATCAAAGCCATATTTTAGCGTTTTTTTTTTTTTCCTGGGATATAAATCTCAGGCTCAGAAAAGCTCGGCGACCTCGCCCTGGGACTCATGGTAGAGTGTTATTGTTGATTAAAAAGGATTAAAGCCAAGAGTACGGTCTGTCTCCTCCTAAAGTCCATGTTAAACTTGCCCTGCGCCAGGCGTCCAGGTCACTCAAAAGAGAAATAGAGTCAGTCAGAGAGGCCCTTTCAAACCAGCCACTAATCAGACTAAGAGTGACGCAGACTTTTTCACTTTTAATGGACCGTAGAAGGAACAGGATTTGATTGAGGCACAAACAAGAAATGAAAGAAAGGCAATGGCAATGTGTAACGTGAAGGATAGCAGCACCTGTATGTAAGGCTTCACTTATATGTCTGATGCATACTGCCACTATGAATAAACTTATTTTTCAGGAAACAGTCCATCATATGTGCTAATTGTTTTAATTTTTTCAGACAATTTCTTTCACTTTTTACTACAAATCCAAGTTAATTCAGTCTTGTCACTTTTAGTATAATTCAAAAGGTAGTGTCAGGAGAGTTAAGGTCCAATTGGATTAGATTATAGGCACAGAGACACTCTGCAAAGAGCATGATTGCATTTGACTTAGTCACAAAAATCTGGAGGCTATGGCTCAAGTATGTGTAACAACGAGAGTGGTTGTGTTGTCATAAGGTGGTATTTATTTTTGTTTTTAATTAAAGAAAATGATTCCCATCTGTTAAAAGCTTATTGTTGAGGTATGTTATAAAAGGTTTCAGTAGAGCAGTTGATTAATTGAGCATGTCTTCCATGCTGCACTAGAGCTGGACCTAACCGACCAATTATCATAATCCAAGGCTGTTTATTTTTTCACCACTGGCAGTCATGATACGTCGCCCAGGCCAGTGGTTATACACGGCAAGATCCAGCGACAGGAGATGTTGAGAAGTCAGTTACGCATGTGTCAGGTACTCAAAATACAGAATAAGTCAATGAGGTGGTCTGGGCGGCTAAGTTGACAAGATTCAACAACACAGAGTAAAAAAATCCTAATTTGTATTGGCAAAATTGCTGTTGAATATTGCTTTTGATCGGTCAAATATATGGAAGTGGAATTACAAAGGATGGCACAACAGTTATAGCAGTTCAGGCAGACTATGGGGCTTGTGCTGATGGATTTGAAACCCTGGTAAGTTCAGGTTTGTCTACATCTGGGTTTTAAGGCTTCAAATTTTATATTTATAACATTTCATGATGCTTAGATGCAAAATGTAATGTCTGCACGTCAATAAGTGAGCTTAGCCACAACTAGTGACCAACCGCCCTGTAACATGTCAACAAATGTGTAACGCACCAACATTTTCTTGTAATTGTTTTATTTTCCTATAGAATTAAATATTTAATTTTGTATTCAGAGTGTAAATGTAAAAGTTAAAATAAGTTTTTATTTGATTATCTATGAGCAAAATGTAATTAAATTTCCTGTGTTTCAAAAGAAAAGTGTTTTTACAGTGCATGTGGGAAGATATTGCTCTTCTCTGCAATTTAATGGATTGAGTTCTCTAAAGATTCAAATGTAGAAGATTTACCAAATGGGACTGAGGGTGGCACAGAATTTGAAGACAATGCAAACATAAGTACAAAAGGTAAAAAATAACAGTGGTCCTCAATTTTCTGATTATTTCTTTTAGACCTAACAAGTTCTAGTAGCCGGGTCACTTGCTGCTACTGTGAGAGGAAATTGAATTTCCCTTTCTGTGTTGCACGTTTAATGATGGCCTGCTCCAAGAGGCTCCTGCCTCATGACCTTTGCTTCCACCTGCTATAGTCCTGGCCTGCCTCATGTCACTCACCTCGTAACATTGACAACACCACTTTACACAGCGTTAATTGCTACATTCATTGCTTGGCGTCCTGGCTAATAATCCTAGGCAGCTTGTAACATGCAAACTGTAAAACACTTCTGTTGGTTATCTCCACCTCTACTGCTACTGAACAATTTCTGCTGTGATCAACATAGGCCTCAATAATAATCACCTCTGCATTTAAACTGCCAGGTTGGAAATGAACAAAAAACATGTTCATTTTCACAAGAGGATACACAGTATGGTTTGTTTCCTTTGTCTAAACTAATAAACACACCCTCACCACTCAACTGAGCTGAGAGCCCAGAGGTATTGGAGTATTACTAGCACATTATTCATCACATCTACATGAACTGACTGGTCTCTGTAGATGGACAGCATTTAAGCTGAAGCAGAGATGCTGGTACCAGATTATGCCTAAACAGCACATTTCCATTTGCAGACCTATATTGTCCATGTCTTTAGTGATTCATGATTCTTGTACAGTATCAGTCTGAATGTTAAGCAATAACATGAGTATGTCGCGCCAGGGCAATGACACATTTCTGCAGAGGAAATTAAAGTGAAATACATTCCACTGCCTGCCTTGTGCCTAAATGCGTGAAAACGGTTAGCAAAAACTGTAAATGAAAAATGTATGTTTCTTTATTGCAGATAAGTAAGTTCTACAACCCCATATTGGTGCAGTATTGAAGGTTATTTCCGTTTAGCGACTCAGCTCAGGACTAGCCTGTGATTACACTGACTGTAAGGAGCTTTTCATCCATGACAGCATGAATCAGAAGCATAATTTGGAGAAAGACGCTGACAGAAAATCAGTTAGAAAAATATTTAGATGTCCATGCTCTCCCCCAAAACATGTAGCATGTTATAAATACAGACAGTGCGAAACATGTGAGTGACAGTAAGGTAGGGGAGACACTGCACACATGACAGACACATGTCTTACCACAAATCCACCCCACCCCCAACACCATGTGACCCGCAGTTAGTGTATGGCCACTGAATGAGAGTTTGCTTTGAGAAAGGGCTGTATGTTTATGACATAACGCAGTATACTTCTGTTTCATTATCGGGGCAGAGTTTATAGAACCATACATATTCTGCCAGATCTGCTTGTGGTTCAACTTAAAGTGGTTCATTTCCTGAAAATAGTATAAAAGCATATCATAGTAACACTACCCTCATTTTATTCCTATTCACTGACCCTTAGTAAAAACTTTTACCTCAATGAAAGTATTTGTAATTTATCATTAGAAGATAAAATAAGCCTTCTGAGAAAACAACTTTTGACAAAATTGTTGATTAAAAAATGAAATTTGAACATAAATACATAGAACTAAAAAAACATTTAAATAACAATTATTAACCCAATGTGCTGACAAGAAAATGGTGCAAGGTTGAGGGGAACGCTGTAGAGGAGTAGTTCATGTTTTACTGATGCGGTGGGACAGTATACAGTAAGGCTGCCATGGCTCATAAATGTAAACGATCATGCCTTTCCCGAAAAAAAAATATATGGTCACCAACAGTGCTAAGCCTCTGAGATCTAATACAACTCAATCAACAAGATAGTAATTATATGCTTGTGCTTTACTGAAATAAAAGTGCACATTTCTTATCAATTTGACTTAAAATCTTAGACATTTCTTTCTTTATTTCCTGTCAAAAACATTTAAGTGCTTGGTTCTGGGCCCTCATGAGAGACAGTCCTAAAGTTTTAAAGGCTCAGAAGAAAACAAAAGTGCTCATAGTAAAAGTGGAACTAAAACAAATGAACCAGAACCATATGAGTGTATTTTCCATGAGCATTTACCACAGAAGCTAAATGAAATGTGAATGTGAAACTATACTGTTGCTTTTCAACGGCCCTCTTAAAGTAATTTATGAAATTATTGCTATTAATGGACATTATAAAACAATAGACTGCATAGGGTTTTCACAATCTCTCATATCTGCCACTGTGACATTTTGTTAATTGACAGCAAATGTATGTGATACACATCACAGAGATATTGAACAACTTTAGTAATCTGTGGATGAAATAGCCAGTTGAGCCATTAACACAACAGGGTACGTTTATGTGCTATTAGGGCCATTTTTTTTCTTTTTCAAAGAGTAGCAAACAACAAGCTGATTAGGTCACTACTGCACCACCCTGGTTTCAATCTACAGGCTGTTAGAGAGTGTTCCTGTGCTGGGTCAAACTGAGGGGAAAATATGTGACTGTAGATTGGATAATAACAGCACAAATCTGATAAATTCAATCTTACTCATAGCTTATTAGATCTGGTAAATTTAACACAGAATGATGGTCATTTAAGTTTGGCCCGCAGAGTGGAGTGCATTCTGAGGTTGTTCACAGTAGTTTAAAGGATGAGACCAACGTTATATTATGTGTGATATAGGAAAAATATATCATTATTCTAAAAATGTTCAGCTCAGATCAGGTCCAATGTAGTATGCATGTGGTAGTCTTTCTCGGTGCATGTCTGCATCAGAGTGTGTTCATAAGAATTCCTCAGGGATAATCCCATAATTAGAGCAGATAGCACAGGAAGTTTATTCAGGTGGGCCTTTTAAACAGTCCTGCCTACCTTTTTTACTGTATGAGAGACAGTTCAGATGGTTTCTCCCACTCTCGGTCTCTCCAGCTTTTGTGTTAATGTGACGTGTGTTAATTCACTAAACGTCTAATAAACTCAACTGTCTACAAAACTTTTCAATTCCATGGGATAAATGTATTTTTTTGTTTGTTTGATTCATTTACCTACCATTTGTTTCATTCTAAAAATACATAAACATTTAGAACATTAAATAAGTACACACATTTTCACAGCTAACTAGCCTTCTTAAGCCGTTTTCGATTCTAGTGAACAATGTCTTTGTTTCACATATTAGACTCTTTTAACATGACAGCTCAGGTTTTGTTGTAATGATGGAATAAAGACTTTCAGTAGCTTGCTCCTGAAACTTAACTGTATAATTAAATGTATTTGTGTTTACATATTACTCGGCAGCTTCGAGACAGGTAAACTGATCAGACGGCACAATACCTTTTAGCTTGGTCTTTAAAATAAGAGCACATCTGGCTTCAGTACACGCTAATAACTTATTGTAATTTTCTTTTCAGGCTTGGACAGAGGCCCATTTAAAGAGTAGACTTTGAGTGGAGTCAGGCTGCCCTCACAAGGTCATAAAAAGTACTGCAATAAAGAAAAAAATTGAAGGAGGCCTCAACTAACATTTTGTAAATGATCTGTCAATCAAAATAGATGCTGCAGAATATTACACAGAATATAATTTAAATGTGTTGTACATAATAATATTTCTGCTCACTGTTTCTATTTTATTTTAACAAACAAATACATAATTTCTGTAGTTGATTTCTATTTTGTAAAACTGCATTTCTCATTGGTAGTTAATCAGGACTTTTGTTTTTAAATTGTTACTTCCTTAATACATGTTTGAAAAAAATGGAATGAAAAAAATGAAATGAAAAAAACCAAATACATTGTCATAATTCATGGCATGTCATTTTTCTTTACTTAACTAAATAGAAGATAAACCTACTGCTTCTTTAAACAAAAGTCCCCACCACTGTTCCCCTTTAGCATTTGTGTATCTAAAGTTAAAAACAGATTCATAAACTATCTCTGGGCAAACACTATTTTACAAGTCTTTACGCTAAAGAAAAGACATCATAATAACTTTGAGTATAGCCAATACTATCACAAGGGTAAGGTTTAACAGATGTTTAAAAACAAAACAAGATAATTTTGTAATGCTTTTGGCATTTCTAGGGCAATGGAAAACTCAGAATTAAAACAAAAGAAACACAAAATCAGTTTACTCATGCGTCTCGTTCAATAATTGAAAAACAATGCTGTAAGGGCCGTGCAGGAGGATACAGTCTTACGGGAGTTTATGACATAAATCTATCCACCATGTAATTTACAGATCAGACTTTGGCTCGAGCATAGCTTATGAAAATAGAAAATGTCTTCTTCTGTCAAACATGGTTATTTTAAGCAACCTATACTAAAATTACCTTCTGAAGTGTGCCAAAACATAGCACATAAACAGCAGATGCCAAACTGTATACAAAAAGCACACTATTTAGAGTAAAATAAAGACTAAACGCTGATGTCAGATTAAAAGAAAGATATCAAGTGCTTTATATTTTGACACTGCTTATTACAGTTTCAGTCCTACAAGAAAAGTAAGAAAAAGAAGGCAGAGTTCCCCATTAAACTCTTGGCTTTCCATGTTTAATGCTGTTACTGCATGTCACTACACCCTATACATCCATTTAGGAGTACAATGCTGCAAACAGAATTGAGTACAAAACACTGATTCTTTAGATTTAAAGAGGATTTCATGTTAGGGACGTGGATGAAAACTCACATTAGTAGCTCAGTGGTAGAGCAGCCGTCCTTCGACCGGCGGGTGGGCATGTTAATGAACATACATGAGACACAACCACATGAATGTAAACATGCCAGATTTTAGCTGTAAGCTAATTTCCATCCGTTGTCCCAACATTCTCACACCATACACCAGAGTAACAGTCACACACATTCATACACCAGTGCTGTGTCACTGGAGGGGTTAAGTGTCTTGCCCAAGGACACAACGACAGTATGAACTGTGCGGAGAATGGAAATCGAACCGCCTCAATACCACCGTATTAGAGGATGACCACTCTAATACATAAATGAGAGTGAATTATACTTTTTATAGTAATTCTGCAGCAGGCTTCTACACACACACTCACAATGCCACCATCTTGTGTTGATTTTTATTTCCAAAATATCTGCTGCTATCTTTGGAGCTACTATAACCAATGCTGAACCCTTGATGCCCAAATCAGCGGCCTCGATAGCAGAAGCAAATATCTGCTAACATAAGCAGCGAGACCCAAAAGAGTCTTCCAGAAAATAAAGGGGAGGTTATAGTGCTTCCTTCCACAAAGATAAATCCCACATAGCTACTGTCAGGAGATACTATTAGAATAAAGATAGAAATATACACACACTCCCTGCAGCTGTTCAACATGTGCATTTTCATGCAGGTTGACAAATAAACAGTAAAATATTCACACCTGTTTGCACTGGCAGCACCGGACAACTCTGACTGACAACTTCCCTCTGGCCATCATCACCTCTCAATCGCAGTGGGCCCGTCCAAGCAAACAGTCCATCAACAGTGCCTCGGAAGACTCGGCCTTACAGCATTAGTATCAACAGCTCCTCCACATGGCTGCTGATCACCACACAAAGACCCTGAATAAACAAAAGAAAATGTCTTTACTGTTTGTTAATTTAGTGGAACGTGACCCAGAATGACAGCACAGTGTTTTACTGTTCTGTAGTCAAATGTGCTTTATATTTAGAAGAAATTTACAAGAACATTAATTATTAATGACTTATATGTGTGGGCAGATGATAATATAAATGCTATTCTTGATGTTCCATGATGCCCTTACAAACTGGTTTTGTACTTTTATAGACATTCTTTCTGGGTTAGCAGAGAATGACCGAGAGGCTGAAAACATGGAGCGATCTGTAGAGCTCTGCTAATGATCAAAATATTGATCTACAACAGATGACAGAACTACACATAAATCATTTTGTTTGTTTTCATATGTGTTGAAGAAACCTGAGAGAGTGTGTTTATGTGGGGTGTTGGAAGGAAAGAGACTGTCCATTGATAAGAACTGGAGTGGATAGATAAACTGTTGAAAATAACTGTGCATAGCCAAGGCACGTGTAGTAATAAATCTCTGACAATTTATAACTCAGAACACTTATCAGATATCTCCAGTGGCCACAGTGGGAACAAGAGTGTTGATAAAGTTCCATATAATAGCCGTGGATTAAAAATCTGTGAGAATTTAACTAAACAGAGAATTTTCAACAGCATTAAAGAGAATGATAATGCTTCACTTCTCTTCCTTTCCAGTAAAGCAGACGGTTTGGTGAGCACCTCTTAAGCATGAACTCCATTGGCTGCTCATCTGGAAGAAAGACCTGTTGATTGATGAGACCAAAAGGAGGAGAAGGCTGTGTGGTAAAGTCATCACATAGTAATGTAAAACAGGCACAAGCTTGGGCTTACATTTTACTTGATTTTTCACCTCAAGCCACCTCCTTCTCATCCATCCTGCCCCTTACCAGATTTATGACTGTTATTCTTGAGATCATCTTAATAATATATGTTAGAGATTTACACTGCAGGCCAAAGTTTGGTTTGATGTCAAGGTCTGACTTAATAATCCTGACTCAGAGAGCTTTTAAGTCCCAGGTTTGACCTAGAGGATTGAAAAAGATCTACTGGGGCCTAAATGTCATCAAAAAGATAAACATCCAGTCTCCTCTGTGGAATCTCAAACCTGTTTTGAGTTATGGGATAGAGTGAAGGCAGACATATTATCTTAATAAAACTGAACTTTCATTTGATAATCCCAGACAGTTTGCAGGCCCAAATGTTTCGTATGAATATTAAGGTTTGTCCGTATTCACAAAATAATTTTAAAAATTAGTATATTCATTGAAAAAGTGGGACAATAAACATATACAACTAATTTCAATTTGAGTTGAATAGTGAATAAAAATTGCTGAATGTGGGTTAAAAATATATAAACTGTTCAAAAACTCTTCACTGGCTGTGCTAACCTTGGTTGTTATCAGAAAGATAGTAAAAAAGAGACATCTACTGTATGTGCCATGTGCGTGGGCTGGGGGCCACACAGGGTTATCACCTGCTCGGACACATTCAGCGGTTTATACTAAGCTGTTGCCAGGAAGCTCTGTCACAACAGATAAACAGCATTTAGTCTGATAAAACACAACATTACTGCTGAATATAGCATTTAGGTTTGCTGCATAGGAGATGTAACTCCTGCAAAAATACAAAATGAACCAGAAAAATATAACATTTTTAGGGCAGTTTTAGTTTTATCTATAAAACAGACTGTGATCTGTATGAATGGCACTTTGGTTTCACAAATCCACTGTTGTGGCACTAGAACGAAACACTAACTCAATGTATAAGCAGAGAAGGGAGTGCCTACCATGAGGTCAAAAGGTCAGCACAATCCTACCTCCCCTGTGTTCCACTTTTGAGTGTATTCTGACATCTCAGGGCTGTTTTCATGTATTATCAGTGAAAGTGTGTAAGATTGTTTAAAATATGAACGGCAGGCTATGTCACAGATGAACAACACTCTTATATTAACACATCATTTCAGAGTGGAAAGACACTCTAATTATTGTTTATTTATTGTCTATTGTTTATATATAATTTTTCTTCTGGTCAATAATTTAGTTATTAGTCTCATACAGACAAGCTGCACACGCTGCGCCATAACGCAAGCGAACTATTTGATGGGTGTAAAAGTGATGCTCAGCTGTGGTGCACAAGGTCTGTCAAGATTATTCATTTATTCTTACAATATTCAAAATACTTTGTGTTGCACAAAAAGTTCCATATTAATATATTATATGTTCAATTATGAGACTTGTGTGATTGTGCACATACTTCTGTTCCCCAAAGTTGAATACAGTTGAAGCAGTGGAGCAGAGGCCCCACTATAACAATGACTTCTACCTTCAACATTTTTGCACCAAAAAAAAAAAAGAACCGTCTTACTTCAATTCTGAAAGTACAAACAACCCTCACTTTAGTCAGTACACTCATTAATAATATTTAATCACATGTGACTCTCCTGTTATCACCAGCAAAAACATGTAATTTAAGATTCTAGGTAATTAGTCTGTTTTGTTTGTGGAAACTTTGTGTATACAACTTGGAAATCAATCCTGTGGGGCCCTACAAGGCAGCATAAACTAGCTTTTTTTCAAAGCCAAAAGTACTTCTTGAGCATATTTATAAATGGTGAGGCATTGTACATTTTATTAGAACAAGTTTTTTTCAAGACCTCAAAATCCTTAACTGACACAAACTTGATTTGAAAGTACACGCGTACAAGTTTTGAAACTCAAGTCTGATCAAGGCAGTGCTGCCAATGAGCTGCAGTAATAATAGAATTGTGGCCTCTGGCAGAAAATGACACACATGCTGTTTCTGAGCACTGCATAGTAGTGAAGACTTGCCCACATCAGGGCTTCCAATAAAAACACTATTCCACAAAGCTCTCTCACGGTGTGTGTGAGTTTAAAAAGCAAGGACTGCCAGCCTTTCATTTCCTTCTCATTATTTCTTTTGCAACATCCTCAGTCCTCTTAATGCATCTGTAATGGCAAGGACAACTAACAAATCAAGAGATCTCCAATACTCTCCAACTAAACTGCACACTGGTTTACCAAAATGAGACAGGTGACATATGGGGTGCAATAGTATGAAGCAATTTGGCCAATGCTAATGACATGTTGGCCAAGTTACACATTGCTTTTAACATTCAGTAAAGACTGGAGTCCTTTAATCACATGACCATTAGTCTGACATCTACAAAAGACTACTAAAATCAGAAGACATATTTCACATAACATATTGAACATTTCAATGGCCATTTATCAACACAGACAGGTATAAACATTATTTTATACAACTCAGAACTTAAAAATTACACAGTGTTATTTTAAATATTATTTTTATGTGTCTGCTCTCTCCAAACACCAGGTAGGTTTTAACCCCTTTGTCCACACAATAAAACCTTTAAGATGTTCGATATTGATTTTGTGATCATTCATTAAAGTGAACATATTGTATTTCAGTGACTGATTTTGGTCTAGTGTCATGTATACATACTGACTATGTGCTTTAACTCTGCAGAAACAAAACAAACCCATGCGCTTGTCACAAGGCCAACTATACAGCCTGAGCTCTTAATGGCTACTGCTTATGTTATCCCTAGTTCACCCACATCAGCAAGGCTATACAGAGACAGAGCCTTTGCAGTAGCAGCCCCCAGACTCTGGAACTGCCTCCCCCTTCACATCCGTGCAGCCCAGTCTCCAAACACTTTTAAGTCTCTCTTAAAGACTCACCTCTTTTCTCTAGCCTTTGATTAGTGTCAAAGGATAGCGGAAGGCTTAAATTTTTTAACTCCTGTAGTTATTCGTTTTGTTGCCTTTCCTTATTTTATTTTAATAATTTTTATATATTATGATTACTATTTCTTCTTTGTCTTCCTTTGTTTAATGCACTTAGCATTTTATTGTGAAGCACTTTGGTGTGGCTCAGCCATCTGTAAATGTGCTATATAAATAAATTTGACTTTGACTTTTGACTTTGACATATGGCAAGCCGAAATGGCCAAATTATGTCATATTGTACTTAAAAAAACGATTGTAAGTGATTTTATTTGTATTTTGAGGAAAAGGTTAAATTTAGTGTATTCTAGTAATAGTAATGAATAGTTTTGTGCTGCCACCCGCTGTCATTAAATGGTAACTACATCAGTCTGTCCATTTACTGACAGATTCTTCCGATAGGTAGTGCTGCTGTCACTACAGGATAAATGTATCCAAATATATTATTTATATAGTTTCACAAGCCATGCTTTATTGCTACTAGGCTCACAGACACCATTGACTCACGAGGGGAATTATGTATAGCTAGAATATAATGCAATGCAATAGCTATACACATTTATAAAGGAGGAAGAAAAAAAACAGGTGCATGAATACTCACTTTATTGTTGAACAGACATATTATTATTTATTATTTACTGTAAAGACATATTAAAAACGTGATGAACTGGGATTTATTATCATAAACTAAACAAAATGCCATGGCATTTTGATCGTGATAGCACGATTAAAACGCAAGTAGTTCTAGGTTTTTTATTATTCCAGATACATTTTAGTATCATTCTGTCCTATCTTTTAAAGATTACTGGTTCAATATACAGAGGCAATGCTTTGTAGAAAAATAGAAATCTAGGGAGTATATTCATTTTAATAATATCCAGCTTTCCTGTTAAAGATACATAATCCTGTAATTTTTAAAAATCCACGTACAAGGCAATAATAAATGATTAGTCTAGGCCTTCATCCTGCTGTTTATTGAGACATTAATAGTAATTAGAGTATAGAGTCATTTTTATATCAATAACAACATCAAATAAATAAATAAATAAATAAATAGACAATATTCTTTGATAAAACCAATTAGCCTACCTTTACTGTAGCGCTAACGTCTAAGCAGCAGCTCAAGTCACGCTCATAAATCACGCGAGAATTTACTCTAACTCTAAAAACTGGGACATAGTTGTGTTGGCTAAATTTTATTTATTTATTTATTTTTTGTTGTTGTTGTAACCTACATTA